>CAMQGK010000038.1:1877500-2065000 GCA_947000775.1 Pterois miles | reverse complement strand
CTTAAAAAAAATAAATAAAATAATGCAGGTTGTTTGCACACACATTGTCACACTCATGTGCAGAGCCACACACATCTAAAAGATCAGCACCATCTAGAGGTCAAAGCCAGACATGTTCACTGCCTTCATTTGGAAAAGCATTGAGAAATGTCCTCCCGCAGCACGACTGACAGTTATTGAGAATAAAGGGGCCACATGTGTGCAGCCCTGTGGATTATGAGTAACATTTGTCGAACATTTGTATTTTTTTTTCTTTTAAAGTATAGGTGGGAAAAAAATGAGCCGGAAAAGAACAAAAAGTGGGTGTTTAAAACAAATTTCAACAGCAGAAAGGCAGAGAGTTAGCAGCGCTAGTGATGTGAGTGACAGCTATTTAGCCTGGCTTGATCCAGCACTCCCTCCCCTGACCTCTAAATCAGAACCAGGTGATGACGGAAATAGGAAATAGAATATATCCACTGGGGAGAGATCAAAGACTGTGTGTGTGTGTGTGTGTGTGTGTGTGTGTGTGTGTGTGTGTGTGTGTGTGTGTTTTTTGACAGAGAGAGAGAGAGAGGAAGCGTGGGAGGGGTGGTGGGGTGTACATGTAGATCTGCTCCTTGTCGACAGGGAGGTATGACAACTGGGATTATTGATGAGAGGCAGAACCCTGTTGACTCGGAGCAGAACACGGACCTCTGGGATTTGGAGTCCTTGTGGTGCTTATGTGTTCAGCAGTCCTTGCAGGCCATTGGCTCCCATCGGTTAAAAAAAAAAAAAAATGAAAAAAAAAAAAAAAAAAAACTTTTCTCGGCTTTCAAGCACTTCGACTCAGCTTTCAGCTTCCAACGCAGCCTCGGTGAAGTTGCCTTTAATGGTCAGAACAAGTCCAGGTTCAGTCGGGCGCTCTTTCCTGTGCCGCTTTTTCAGGCTTCCCGCAGCTGCTTGTATTTATGTTATCACAGATTACAGCTGCATTGTTTGAAGTTGACTGACAGCCAGTGATATTTATGCTTATGCGCAAGTGTGTATTTGGATTCCTTTGTTTTTGACGAAGCGCACACGCACACACACACACACACACACACACACACACACACACACACACACACACACACACACACACACACACACAAATGCACCGGTGTAATCATGCTGCACACATACCCAGCTGTGCACACACACACACACACAGACACTCCCTGTCAGTTGCCGTTGTTCTCGACGTTCCGTCGATATCATTGTGTCCTAAAAGCTGGGTTTGTTTGATGCGGCTCTTGACTGACGCTGGCCGGCGCTCTTTGACGCTCACACACACACACTTTGTTCTCAGACTAAGGAACCATCTCGCTGTCTCGCTGTCTTCTCTGTGTGTCTCTATCCCTTTTGCTCGTCGTCCTCCTTCAGACTGCATTGCTGTCGCTCTGCGATAACCAGCAGCACCAGCCGCCACATGGATGGGTTTCATACGCAGCCAGAGAGGCAGGTCGACGAGGCACAATCAGTCTGAAACGTTGAAACGTTGATACACAGTATATATATATACACTGTAAACATACACTAGTTAATCATGATTAATCACAAATGTTTTATTTGTTCAAAATGAACCTGGGTAAATATGCTGCTTTATGCAAACATTTATCTATTTGTCACTGGTAGTCAATTAACAACATAAAGCAATGACAACGATTTTCCAGAAATCCTCACTGGTCCTGCATTTAGCATAAAAAAATATGCTCAAATCAAAACATGGCAACAACAGCTGTCAGTGTGTCAGTGTGCTGACTTGACTACGACTTGCCCCAAACTGCATGTGATTATCATAAAGTGGGCTTGTCTGTAAAGGGGAGACTGGTGGGGACCCAGAGAACCCATTTACATTCACACATCTGGAGGTCAGAGGTCAAGGGACCTGTTTGAAAATGGCCATGACAGTTTTAAGGCAGAATTTAGTTATTATAGTTAGTTATTTAGCCTTGTTTGCGACAAGCTAGAATGAAATGGTTGATACCAATGGATTCCTCAGATTTCTATTCTTCTAGTTTCATATGGTGCTATTCTGTCAAATGTTAGACATTAGTGGTGTTAAAACAAATTTATGTTAATGCATTATTATTGCGTTAACATTGACAACCCTAGTTTATAAAAGTGAAAGTGAGGGGGGATGACCATGAAGATTCTTACACTACATTTGGAAAGAAAAAATACATAGATATACTACAAAGGTCAGCCATGAATATGTGTCCCAGCATTTTTTGCCTGGCTCTAACCACACATATGAGTAATACTCATTAGTACTTATTCCATTTTAAAAGTGTAAAAAAAAAAAAAAATGGTGGATACATATAGAAATTTAGACGCTGTGTGTTAATGTCCACAAACATATCTGGCATTTATGTGCTGTAAATTTTTGTCAGTGACACCAGTATATCTGTGATCAGCTGACTCATCATATCGGCCTGATTTACCAGTCTACTAAATATAAATTTATCACTTTCCTGTCAGTTGGTTTGAACAAAACTTTCAAAAGAGTCACAACCCTTGACTAAAGGTTGCCTAACTGGCACGTCGCCCTTGCAGGTGCATGTATAAGACATGCGTGCATCCATTCCCGTGTGTTAAGGAAGACCTATTTGTCTCAATGCATGTCTCATTTGTTTGAATGCAGAGACGTACAGATTGATTTCTTCATCTATCTCTGGTCAAGCTGCCCCGCTCTCTCACCCTCCATCTCTCTTGCTTTCCCTATTGAATAAACACAAGCATTTTATAGACACTGGTCATGATGCTGCGATATTGTTTTTTACTCTCTCTGTTATGTATTGATCAGCGGCTTGCCTGTTTATCTGCACAGGGTGGACACTTATAGATGAATACATGCACACATGTGAACATGGAGGCACATACACTCACGGCCTTTCATTTGGACAAGAGATCATTGTTGCCGCCACATTGCAGTGTGTGCATGTGTGTGTATGTGTGTGTGTGTGTGTGTATGTGGGATGTTGAAACATTGATGTCTGACTACTGATTCCTTGTCATCTTATTATTACCCCTCCACTCTACATGGAGCCACCACCATGTTGTTGTTGCCTGTTTTTTGTGCATAGTTAAACTACTCAGGCAGCGACTCCATCGCTAATTATAGCTTTCCACTTGAGCGGCGACACAGAGACACCGGCTCTTGTGTTAACTTCTCCGGAACTCAACGGTGTTGTGCTTTTCAAATGTATGCATTACTGCGTCGCGTTTAACTGTGTAATTTTAGTGTTTCACTTACATGGACCTGGACTGTGTGTGATCCTTTTTTTATGTGTTGTGTCAGTGCTAAGCTGTGACAGCAGGTGTGAAGGGGGCAGTGCCTCATGAACTTCATACTGAACTTTGTGACTTAGCTCCACTAGCCCATTTGTTTGTATGATAACATCTCTTGAAAAAGAACAAGCTGTTATATCTGCTTTGGTGAAAGTCAGAGTTTTAAATGTGCAGTCATGCAGATTATGTGTCTTGACTGCAGAAACATCTTCCTTCCTTAAAACTCACAGGCTTGTGATGTCGGTTAAGTAGCCGTTTTGTTTCTCTATTCATGCAGAACAAAACTGATTTTTTCAGGTACATTGTCAGAGGCACTATGCTCAGATGCTTCTGTGAAATCTGAAATGAAATGCTCAGAATCCTTTTATTTTTAAAGCACTGTTATTGTTTTGGGTGCTGGGCATTTTACCATTGATGTATTCAAATAAATTAAAACAAAAAAACAGATGTGTGCAAATGAATGTAGGCAACGGGACAAGATTTTGGTAACGGAAGCGTTCTGGTTTCCATTTGTAGTCCAAGTAGTATTGGCCAATCACATTTGAGTGGGCTTTGGTCGCATGCAAGTAAACAGTCCATGTGGAGAGAAAAAGAGGCAGAACGCATTGGCAATTGTGGGTTATCATTGTATTAATCTCGATAAACGGGCATAGACGACGTCTTTCAACATCAAGTCATTCTTGCATCTCAAGTTGCTAATCAGACTATAATCAATGGCCGCCGCATGCAAGAGGAAGTCTTGACCTGTATATCTGTTATCCGGATATCCAGAAATCCAGAATATTGGCCGTAGCCCGTCGAGGCTAAATCATCATCTGACTGAAAGCCAGTAGGTTCCAAGATTGATATAATGGTAAAAAATGAAAGATTAGAGAGTAGTTACTGAAGTACAGTGGTACTTGTACAATCTCTATTTTCTAATTATTTACACGACTATTCCACTACACGTCAGAGGGAAATACTGTACTTTTTACTCTCCTACATTTATAACTTGTAGTTACTAGTTACTTTGCTAATTGCAGATTTGCAAACCTGAGTATAGATGTACTCAGTTACCTCCACTGTTACCCCCTGATACAATGAGGATACTCCCTTTCTTCCCCCCACGTTTGTATTATTTTAATGCACTGCATCTTTGCGCTGGAAGACCACCCTTGTATAGCGACGTTGTGTTCTAAAGTAATCTCTTTTTGTGCCATAAAGCAATCTGGCACACAATGTGAAACACATTATAGATGCCAGTGGAAGCTGCCAGTCTCGTTGGTCGGTTGTTTGTGGTAATTACACTAATGTCCACAAATGAAGGTGATAATGATGTATTGATGTTACAATGCTACAAGTAGTACATTTAACAATCAGAGTTAGTTATTGCAATTCGATATAGAACCACCAACCCTAACCAAAGAACCTTTGAAGATTCCTCTTTTTCTCTGGGTGTAGCAGTGGCTGAATACATGGTTGAGCGTGAGCACTGATCGAGTCCTGGCTCGGTTGCCCGCTCTGTCCAGAAGGCAACTCCGCAGGACGTTAGCCGGCTCAGCATTCTGGGATAGCTGCCCGGGGGTCCCGGATGACCTCAAGAGTTAAAAGCAAACAGCGGGAGAGATAGACGAAGGCATGGAGGAAGCATGGAAACTGACAGAGAGACAGAGAAAGGAGGGTTGGAGGTATGTGGATGGAGGGGGGGAGGAGGTGGGAGAGGGATGGAGGGTGGGAGGTTTTTGAGAGAGAGGCAGAAAGATAGAGAAACTGGAGGGGGGTGCACAAGGAGGATGAAAACCATCAAAAAATGTACACTGAGATGTTATACAGGAAGGAATTAAAAGACTTACAGGACTCGTACAGACAGAGAGAGTTAAAAGAAAATGGGAAGGAACGCTACATTACCAAAATATGGATGCCGAGTCATTGAGACTCCTGAGTGTCCTTAGTTCTAACGAAGGGAAATCCTGGTGCTACAGTATACAATGACATTTTATTGCTTCCAATCTTGTGGCAACAGTTTGTGTTTGTCCTTTTCCTGTTGCAACATGACAACGCCCCCGTGCACGAAGTGAAATCAGTAAATAAATGGTATTCCAAGTTTAGTTTGGAGGAACTGCACAGAACCCCAATATCAAGCCAACGCTACACATTTGGGATAAACTAGCAGGGTATTTATACGATGTGTTGTCTGACCACATTGGAAGGGCTAAAGTGCATAGCTGTTCTGAAGAGCCACAGTCGAAGACGGGGTGAAAGGCCTGCCATCAAAGAGGTATGAGGCACAATAATCGTTTAAATATGGGCATCCTGGAAGGCATTTATAATGCTGCACACAGAAAAACTCACCGAGGTAGTTGTGGAAAGAAAGAAAGAATCATTCCTCCACACACCTGGCCTGTTGCTGCGGTAGGAAGGTGTACTCGTGTCAATGACGTCGATAAGGTATGCAGCGAGGAGGTTTCACATGCTGTTTGACCATCAGACAAGCACTCCTGTTCAAGTACACTGACCCCTTTATAGAGGTCAGGTGGACCCATGGGACCTTATTTCAGAAAAACGTTTCTGTTGGAAACTCTGCTTTGGTGTGTTTAATTGTATTTTATTTGTTATACGGCGACCTTGACGGCCTCAAAAGGTGCCGTATAAAATAAATGTATTATTATTAAAAAATATATATATGTATGGTAGTTGATGGCAAGAGACAAGTATTTTTTGATCCTGTTTAAATTGCAAAAGAAAATGTGTCTCTTGCTGTTGACTGCCGTTCATATTTTTTTTCCGAAATAAGGTCCGTGGTGGACGTGCACGGACTTTGACTCTGTATTGCCTGACATCAGTGGTCATCCTCATCTGTGCTCTTGTGGCTAAATCGAAGTGAATCCCTGCAACCAAGTTCCACAATCTTGGGAAAAGCCTGGAATCAAAAGAGCGGAGGCTGTTATAGCAGTGTGTAAAAACTTGGTTTGGGAGCGAGACGTTGAGTGACGACATATCAGGGCTGACCCTTGACGAAACATCAAAATAAGAAACCGACAGAAGGATTAGATGGGAGAAGTAATGCAGAACGAATGAGTGAACGAGGTCTACTGTACAAGACAGACTTAAAAGTCAGTGTGAGTGTGCAAGAGAGGGAGAGGAATTGAGAATGTCATCCCTCAGATGGACCTGGTGAGCGACATGTCAGATCTGTGGTTCCCCTCATTGGCTGCCCCACCCTCTTTCCCACAGTCGTCTTCTCCTTGGCCTGATAATGACGCTTAAGAAGGTAATGGTGTAAATGAAAGCTGCCCCCCCCCCACCACCACCCTACCTCCCTTTTGCATGTCTCTCTACCTCTCTCTCTCTCTCTCTCTCTCTCTCTCTCTCTCTCTCGGGGAACAAAGAGGCCTTATTATACCTCCCTGTCAGTGTCGCTCTGTGTCTCACCACTGTACAATCACTGTTTTCAGCAGCACTATCAGCATGGGGTAAATGGAGAGAGAGACTGAGAGAGTGGGCGAGACAGGTAGAGACCGAATGAGAACCTCTCTCTCCGGTGGCAGTATTCAACACTAGTTATCTAGAAGTGCTTTTTTAGTTTGAAGCGCATCGTTCGTTTGTTGAAAATGTCTTTGTGTGGACCTTTTTTTTTTTTTTTTTTTTTTTTTTAAGCTTGAACAGGCAGTGTAATTTATTTGAGGCACGCGTTCACACGACACACACAGGAACACACACACTCCTTAAGTCGAGAGATATCTTCTTATTGGGGAATCTTTCAATAAATCAATGTGACTTTAAACACATTTCCCAGGCGACGCGGCTGACCTGATAAGAAGTGAACTAATCTCTTTTGAGGCTGCCGGGAGAGCTTTGAACCAAATCTACTGTGCATCTATCACCAAGGTTATTTGTCAATGGCTGCTAATCCCAGGTAAATTTCCCTGGTTTTATATCAGGGGTTCTCATGTCTGAAGTTTCTCGGCCTTGGGAAAATAAGAGAGCAGGCTTACAGAAAGTAGGGGAACAAAAGAAATGTTATGGATTTCAGCAGCAAAACAATGGTTGAGGGAGGGGAAGGGAGCATGGGAGAGCACAGAGAGAAAACCTTTATGAATCGTTCTTTACACATCAGAATCAGAAGCTGCATGCATCTTTATACAATAGCCTGTTACTGAAGTGCTCATAAAAGATCATATATAACATTGCTCTTTTTTTGAAGCAAAATACCATATCTGCAAAAAAGTAGAACGGAGGTCCTTAGTTCTGTTGGGCACTAACGCTTTTTAATTATTGGCCTGAGTTGTCTGTTTACAGTAAAAGTACACTTTCAGCATTTGGGTGTGACGAATAAACAACATGAAAAGGTGAAATAATAGAGCTTTTACTGTAGGAATGGATCTTTGTCAAGGTTGAAAGGACTGATAAAGTTTGCCGTCTTGGTTCGGAGTACGGAGCCTCTGTGTTGTTGGATCATAAATATTGGCACAACTCAACCTGTTTGGCACAACTTGATTGGTTGATGCCTTTACTGACAAAAAGAAAAAGGGTGAGCTCAGAAAAATCCACCTTGTTCAGCTGTTTTTTTCGCTGTGTAAAATTACCGTTTTGTGTGAAAGTGCGAATGACAAAAACAGTTTGAAAAAAATAGATTTAGCATTTCTATAAAAACTTAAAAAAATAATCTCAAAAATACATATATAATCCCCATAGTTGTAATACATTATAATACTTATATGATACTAATATGTTATGATTATTGCTTTAAAACATCATTCACACGTTCTTATAGCTGTAATTATACAGTACTATAAGCACATTACTGTATAAGTATGTTTGTAATGCATTTTAGACAGGAATCATCATAGAAGTATCATAGTTACCTAAACATTTTACATACAACATAAACATGAAAATGTTTTTTTTTAAAGATTAATAAATATGATTGAAAATTGAAAATAATAATAATGATCATATAAAACAACAAACAGTTATGTGATATGCAGCAAGAGCACAGCATTTTATTGGGTGATGGGTATCAAATGCAAAAAAAAAAGTTTCCTATTCACTTCAATATGGACAAACCCTGTGGGCAGAAATTGCACCCGTAAACTAGAAGAGGGGCGATAAAGAGGTTGGATACTGGGAAATATGGTTGCACTATATGCTCGCAAAGTTTGAATGTCATCTGTCATGTCTGCAGCCACTCAAGGTCAGAGCGGAGATCCAGGAGGCCGGGCTTCGGTCACATCTGTGTAATTTATGAATAACCAATTAGCAGAGCACACAAACTAATGATTGTGACCAACGTCTGGTGCGACAATTTGAAAAATAACGTTCCGCCTCGTCCCACCACGCGCACTGTTTGGCAATAAATAATTGATCGGGCACAAAAGTGGGAAGTTTCGTGTCATTGCCATTTCTTGTGCTGCAGGAGACCTTTCTTTAATTTTCTTTTTTTTCATTTTCATCCCCTTTTTTCTCTCCCGGTCTCTTGTAGTCCCCCCCACCCCCATGTGCACAGAAGATCATGGAAAATCTCTTGCCATATCTGTCATCTGTCACGCTCTCTGATGAACAGTTTTGATCTCTCGCTCCTCTGTTTATGGCCGTTGTCAAGCGAAAAGAATCGTAGCCGTGAGTGCTTACACCAACGCGTAAATAGTTTGACGTGTGGCTCTGTAACAAAGTTGCAGGAGTAAATAAGGAACCAAACAACCACGCGGGGTTGCAATTAAGTTGTACGTCTGCATTATGAAATGTTTGGAGCAGCGTGATTTCTGCTCGCTCTTTTAACATTTCCGAGTCTTGATATCAAAAGTGTGTGTTGCTTTTGTTCCAGAAGGACTCATTGGCTGTGAGAGATCAAAGGGTAAGCACAGCGTATTATGGATAGCACTCAGCTACACACACACACACACACACACACACACATGCAGACACACCACACAGTGGGGATAGCGGAGGGATATGTGGGATATGATGTGATTGCTGCTCAATTCTTCCATCGTGAGGTCATGGTGTTAAGGTCCAAGTGAGATGGAGGATTTAGAAAAGAAGACTTTCACAGCTGAATGGAGCAGGCTGGAAATATTCACATTAAACCTCCATACAGCCTTAACTCTCAGGCAGGACGACAACCCCCCCTAACAACACATCTAGTCTAAAAACATCCCCATCGCCCCCCCTTAACTAGCAAAACTGGTATCGGTTCAGTGTGTTTTCTTTTGGACACAGTGAGATCTCCTCTTGCATTTAAAATAAAGTTTAACGGTTTGATCAGCTGCTGCTTGTGAAGGGTTATTAACTGTGGCAATCTCCAAGATTAAATCTCTGTTAAGTCACTTTCTATTAGGGCTGTCCCCTCTTAGTCAATTAGTCGACTAATCAGTAGTTTTGGTCTCAGTCGACTAAGACTTTCTTTAGTCGAATAATCATTTTTATACTTTTTTCTATATGAAAACATCTGCGCACATCTCTGATAGATCGCCAGATTTAAAGTGGTGCTTTTTTGTGCTTCTTTGTGGATAAACTCGATTAAATCAGCTAATTGATTAGTTGACAAAATCGACAAAAAAACTTCTTTGGTCGAGGACTGCTCTACCAATGAAGAAGTGGTTTGTTCCATTGCAACATCAGCAGAGCTACTCTTCCGCCATTTTGGACTGTAAGTGACAGCTAGACACCCGTAAAACATCCTTCTACAAAGTGCTGTACAAAAGTACTCACTCTCTCATCACTCGAGCTGTGCAAAAATAAAACAAAATTTTCATAAATATCATAATTAATGTCTCTACCGACCAATAAAATATTATCAATATAATGACTTTAAAATGGCTTTTTGCTTCTATACTCTTTGGCCCTACTATCTTTGGTAACACAATGGCGATTGAGCCTATGGCTCAACATCGCAGTATTTATATATTGACAGTATTACAGAATGGGTAAGAAAGAAAGAAAATCTGCTGTATTAAGGCACGGTCACCCAAATACAGGTGAATGACCGCCGCCTGCCGAGGCGCTGAAAGCTCACCGAAGTTGAACCCAACACAAATGCGAAGTTTGTTTTTTCTCCCCTTTGCTCACATAAAATGCACATGAACGGGAGGCAGATGTTAATTTTGTGCATGTGTGAGCTTCACATTACAGTTTTTCTCAATTGTATAAACACAAAAGTTTAAACAATTGTGAAAACATAAAGCTCATGTATCAGCAACAAGACTCCAGACTGCTGAAATCTTAAGGACTGACCCTTAAAAGTATTTAATTTCCAGATCAGAGTATATAATAGGAAACCATCTACTAACAGGGAGAGACCATCCCTCATCGTTTCCAGTGGAACTTTTCAAGAATTACCTATGACATCCTGCAAAATGTATTTTTAATCTCAGTGAGGCCTTTCATGGTTAGATAAAGTTAAGTGTAATGAGGGATGCAGTGGGAGTATATTGCATTGTTTCTGGTAGAATATAATAAAAGAGAGAGTACATTTAATAAGCACTTGATAGGACCTTTAAATAGAGATAGATGGTTGCTTATAAAAGTGAAACTGGCATTTTAATAAATCACATGAGCCAGTTTTGATATGACTGAGCTAAATTCTTACCATAGCTACAGAGATCAGGCACAAAGAAGTCATCTTCACAAAAACTCAAATTCACAATTAATTACCCAAATAATTATTGCCACAGCATAAATGGCGCAAAGGCTGTTGAGCCCTAAAAGGATTTCATTATTTTTAATTTCAAATACATTTGAATGCTGTTTCAGAAGCATTTCCACAATGGCCAAAAAAAAAAAAAAAATGTTCAACATAACTGCTGTTTAATATTGACGGCTTCAAACCAAAAGATAGTGGTGTCAAATGGAGGAAAAGCCCGTATCAGCTGAACCTGGTGTAGGTTTGTGGTTATTCAGACAGATCGGAGACGAATCAGTGCTGCTGTCGAGGACAGACAGAAGGCAGAGAGGAAATGACAGAGCGAGAGACAGAAACAGAGAAGTGGAGAGCGAGTGAGCGATTCGGGGAGGAGGCAAAGACGAGGAGGAAGTGGAGGGGTGTGGGGGGGGCTGATCTTGGAAAGGTTTAGTATATCATAATTATCCCGTTAAGTAACGGCGGAGCGGCCTCCCCGGGGGAATTCGTCTTAAATGGAAGATTTGCAAGGAGAACGGGTCAGAGAGAAAAACGGCTTCCAGTCGGCAGGAAATCCTGTTTACATTTACATAATCATATCAACACTCACTCCTTCTCCGTCTCTTTCTTTTGGGTGCCTTTTCAAAAAAACAACAAAAAAAAACAGGGGAAAGAGACAAATGAGGGAGGGCTTCAGGCTGCTGCTCGTCGGCGTTTGTTGTCGATTCTTTTTTTTTTTTTTTTTTTTTTTTGCTTGCTCTTATTTTCTTAAAAGCGCTGCCAGTGTTGGCAAGGATACCTCATTTTTTAAAATCTCTTGCCAGCACCTCCAACCTCCTCTCAACATCTCTTGTCTTTCCACCTCGTAATGTCCCCTTTAAGTGGGGTTTCTCAGACCTTTTGGCCTCTTTCCCTCGTTTGGCATGTTGGGAGAAAAAAAAAAAAAAAGCTTAAGCATAAATAAGGGATGGCGTGCCCGGCTGTGTGAGTCTTAATTGAGATCTGCTAAGAGCAGGCAGCAGATGTTTGTAGCAGCAACTGTTGAATCATCAGAGACCACTGAAAGCCTGTGAAACCATGTTAAAAAAGAAGCCAGGTGCTCCACTTTTTTTTTCTATTTCTCACTTTCTCTGCCTTTTTTTCCTCTTTACATCGTGGAAAAACTGAAGTGATGATGTGAAAATGTGTATGGGGAGTTTGAAGGAGGAAGAAATAAAAAGAAATTAGAAAGTATGGGTCTGCAGTGCTTGTTAAACTATTGTGAAGTGTTTGCATCCTTCATGTATCTGCCAAAAATTAAAAAGAAAATAATATCCATATCATCAAACTGTAGGTTACACCTTGCTTTATTTTAAATGTATTTTATAATATGCAACTACTGCTTTTAAATTTTAATGAACTCAACATGCTTAAAGTATGGGTAGTATATATATTGATATTGCTGATGTTATTTCTCATATAATATTGTCAGATGTATTTATTTTTAGTGCTGGAGCATCACTCACATCATGAGCATGTAAAGTTGAAAGACTGTGACTCATGAAAGAACAACAACCAAAGAAGTCGGCTGTGATTCATGAGAGGCGGATTCACGTTTGCAGAATTCCTCACGACAAAGCCGTTCTTCGCTAACAACACAGTGGGAAAGATGTGCGTATATTTGGGAGGTTTAACGAGTAAATAAATCAAAATATATTGTTTCTCCTTTGGCTTCCAAGGGAGTCAAGATTCAGTCTGAGAACCACTGGAAGAAAATGTTGTCAGGCGTTTCCCGTCATGTTGAATAACAGCACGGCCCAAGAAACTATCCCTCTACTGGAATGTCACCTGGCTCCAGGTTTTCTATGTGTATGAAATGTCAGTAAAAGTCCCAAAACTACAGATGTCAGATTACAGATACCTTAACACATTTTCAGTCAGTCCAATACTGTACGGCCAGATGATTAACAGGAGGGATGCACCTATCCAACTTTTTCAGTCCCCGTACCGATAGTGATGCCTGGACTTTGGGTGTCGGCTGATACCGAGTACAGAGTTGATACCAGTGTTTAATTAACAAGCTGAGATCATTCTTTTATGTGTAAAACAACATCAGGCTTGACTTTAATATTGCTTTCCTAAGTGTGTAAAACAAAATATAACAAATAAATATGTAGATATATTTGCTAAATTGTTTAGTATTTGTATCACCGATACCAGGTCCAGCTACTTGAGTCAGTACCAGCCTGACATCCGATTCGGTATCGCACACTGAACTGGAATCAATATGTTCTCATTTCTATCAAATACATCCCTGATTCTTTTATCAAGTCTTCTCTTAAATGATAAAATCTGATCATATTGAATTATGTAGCACAAGTGCAATGTTGGACTTGTACTACATTCATTCATACATTATTCAGTACTGTCTGTACTTCCTCCACCTTTTCTGCTGACTCCATCCGACCACCCCGACCCTCAGCACCTTCTCCATCCTCACACTGTAAACTGCTGTCTGTCTTTCACCTGTAACATCTGCAGGCTTGGGAGAAGTCCTTTCCCTCCCTGTCGTGGGAATGCTGGGAACCAGCGACAGGTCCTCTGTGATTAGAAATGATAACTGTGAGAGCTGAGGCTGGTTACTCTCCTGTCTGTCTTCTTAATCTCCCCCTGTAGAGACATGGCTGATTTCCATCTCAGCATATGCATCTTTTATCTCTAATGTGCCCGCTGTCTGTCTTTTTTCTGTACTTTAGTGTACTTCTTGGCCGAACTAGTGTGGATATTTATATCTTCGTATAAATGATACCTTTGCACTGAAGCCACTGATAGTTGAGATTTAAGGACGACTCGCCAGTATCAATATTTAATTATATTTTGGCTTCATTATTTCAGGTTGAGATTGATCTCTTTGCTCATGTGTCTGCCTTTATGAGTGAGTATTATAGACTTTAGCAGGGCGACGCACTTACCGCTGCCCTATATATGCATATTGCCCTATATAATATTGCCCTATTTGCTGCCGTCTCTAGTTCATGTTCTCCTCCTCCTGTGATCTACTGTACATACATCCTCCATACTGTGTCATCACACTCCTTTTGTGTGTCCTCCTCCTCCTCCTCCTCCTCTTCTTCTTCTTCTTTCCCAGTCAAACGAATGGGTTCAGGGATACATTTCAATGGCCGATTAACAGACTCCTTCTTCCTTCCCTTCTCCCATCTGGCTTCATGCCACACCGAATTAGTAACCAGATATGTCACCACCACCGCGCTGGTGCGGATAACACCGCACGCTTCTGGGAGGGCCGTGGCTTGCAGATTAGCACCTACAATTAATACAATTGACTCGCAGGAAGGCCGTCTGCTCTCTTGTGTTTCGTACTTTAGTGGCGCTGCACTTGAAAAGCAAGCAGCACACAAGAAGTTTGGCAGATAAAGGAAAGAGTTAATTTGTGTGTGTGTGTGTGTGTGTCTGTGATTGGTCACTGCCAAGGAGCTCATGATGGAAATTGAATTTTGACTCATTGGGTTCATGACAGGGCACCAAATATTTAAATACAACACTGTGTATCATGCTGCTGTTAGTCATATTTCGGTAAAAACTCTGTAGAATATCAACTTTTCATTAACTTGTGGAAAAAACGTTTATTGTTGGATTGAACATTGTGCGTTTTAAATGGGTTTATACTATCTCCATCAACTCATAGAGCTAGTTTTCTTACATTAAATAAATCTTCTTTTTCATCTTCATCATTACTTTCTGTTTTACTTCTACATTCCTTTTTTACTATCTGTAATAGTTGTAATATAAATAGTAGTACAGTAATAATTTGATTGTAGCTAATGAAGTAACTATAGAGATGTAAGAAAGATAACAACTACCACATCAAAACACACACAGAAGAACTGTAATTTGAAACACATTTAATAACAGATAATCATGGTGATTTAGTCATAGCCATATGTGCTGCTCACGCAGGTTTGTTCGAGCCGTTATAGAAAAGACAAACTCGGTTTGTTCCAGTACACTTTTACATTGAGGTACAGTGCTTTACAGCAGACTGAGGCCACTGATACAAACATCCACCGTCGTGGCCTTTAGCCTTTGTCTGTATGTCAGAGAATGAGGGGAGGATGTCAGTTCATGTAACCCCCCCCCCCCAACAAGCAATCGTTGGCGATGAGGTGACCTCACCTATTCCTGCCCTCTGAACAAAAGCTTCCTTTTCAGATGGGGACGCACGGTAGAGATAGAAAACTCCAGAGCTCAAATCCTTGATTTCCTCGTGAGGAGTTACGGAGCGGCAGACACACCGAGTTGTAAAGTACTCAGAAGAGACAAAAAAAAAAAAAAGAAAGAAAACAAGTTCTCCAAAATAACAGGCTTCATTTGACTGTGATAGAACCAGGGCACATGGGTAATCTGGCAGTTTAATGATTTCTTTCTCTCTCTTTTTCCCTCCGTCTCTCTCTTTTACATTAGACTACAGGCTTTTTCAAAGCACAGTGTGTCACAAGCATTTAAGATGTGGCCTTTTTTCCCCTGCACATTCCAACGCCATTATGCTACATTGTTGCTGAATAAAAGGCTGTATTATGTTCCAGCCCCCCCAGTAAAAAGGGCAGAAGTGGACCCAGTTTTTATCTGCTGAACGAATCAATCAGGATTATGTCAGCTGAAAAGAATCACAGACAGCCGTCGCCAGGCACTGTGTCTCTGTGTGTGCGTCAGTGTATCCCCTCTCTATGTGGAAGGATGGGAAATTTGCATCGGAGGAAAGCACTTGTTGGTTATGAACATGCCCAGCTTGGTGACAAAGATGTCATTTGGGGTCTAAAAAGCGAGAGGATTTTTTTTTTCTATTTATGTATTTACCCACTCCCCCCGCAACCCAACCCTTTCTCCTCCTCTGTGGGAGGATTGGAAGGGCACTAATTATCATTTCAGCAGAAATGATTAGGAGATCAAACAGGGATCGAATGCCATTTCCTTCCATTAATGCAGGGGGTTTAGAGTGCCTGTCATGGCTTGGCTTGTCCTAGGGCCTGTGGAGAGAGAAAAAAAAAGAGGGGGGAGAAGAGAAAGCAGGGAAGAATGGAGGATGGAGAAGAGGCTTAAGAGGAAGGGAGCGAGGGAGGGACAGGACAGGACAGGGGTTTGGCAACAGAAAGATAGAAGAGTTATTCAGTTAAAAGGCCAATGGATTTTGCGAGTATAAGTTGAGTGTGAGCCATCATTTGAATAGGGAAAGATAATTATAACTACTATTTTGATGATTTTGTGGAAATTTGTACAGAAAAGTTATGGAGGGACACTGCCAGATAGTTCGAAACAGTCTGCAGCCTTTTAAGTGTTACTGCAGAAGGCTGGTCTGCCGGGTCCTGTCAGACACAGCGTTGCTCCCATGTGGCACCATTCACACAAACAAGACATAAATGACCAGTGACCAGGACCGTGTCTTTTACTACTAGCAATTTAGTGCTGCACTTCCATAACGTTGCGGAGAACATCGGATTATTTAAAGAAGAGCAGAGACCGACATTTCCACACTTTTAGTCTGTAGTGTGAGTTAGGCTCCAGCTACTGGATCCTACACATCCCATGATGCAGCTTGATAGTGTCTCTTTGATAGCATCCAGTTCATAGACTCTATACAAGTAGTGGACTTGGGCACCGTGACATTTGTAGACTACGCTTCTGAAGCCTAGAGTTTGGCATTTTGGCCAGGAATTACACGAGAGGGCGGAGCTAATTTATAAATAAAGTTAAAGTTAAAAATTATAAATAAGCTCCCGAATATGTCATTTTCTCATAGACTTCTATACAATCAGACTTTTTTTTTGAGAAGTCACCCCCTGCTGGATATTAGAAGTAATGAAGGTTAAGGCTTCTACAGAACGGGTTCAGAACAGTAGTTTGCTGCCAGCCAGTCACGGTAGAAAGAGAAAGAGTGAAGAGTTATTGAAAAGGGGTCAAAATCTCTCCAAGCCACAGTTTAGTCCTTTACCGGGGTCCCTATATCGGGCAATGTGTTGACTATTCAAAAGACATATTTGTACTGCCGACTCCTGTCTCATAACTGTCTGGTTCCTGTTTGTGGAACAGTTAATACTCAGGATGGTGGATGGCGCAGCGCAGCTAATAAACTAAGATAGCGTCCTCCATTTTGGACACTCTCATGAAATAATCAGGGTCATTTTTTTTTTTTTCTCAGACTGGATAAAGCTCCTCCAGCAGGAGGACTCCCCATGACTGCTGAACTGACCTTAAAATAAGTGCCACCAAAGCATTACTTCATGAAAAGATTGTTTCTGAATATTCCTGTCATATGACATTGTTTTTGATGTGTTATTTATTTCCTCACGGCCCGCTGTTAAGATTCAACTCTGGAAGTTTTAGGCAAACGCAAAGCCATTACATAAACAAGCGGCGCCGAATTGGAACCTAACAAAGTTCGATGTTTTCCATTAAAAGATCAAAGAGACTGGAGGTGGATAGCTGGAAGATTAGCGAGGAACGGCGAAGCGAAGGGGCAGGATGGAGCGTACGGATGAGGCTGTGATTGTTTCAGCACGTCAGATGAGAGAAATGTCAAAGGGAATGTGAGAGATGACCTCTGTGTTCATCGCCCATTAATGACCCTGCAGCTCCCAGCTTCATTTTCCCTCTCATCAAAAACATTAAAAAAAAACATTTCCTCCTGTCTCCAATAGTCATTTCCCCCCGCATTGTATTTATGTATTGAAAAAAAGGTAATAGATCAAGCACATTCCATTATTCTCTTATAAGATCATTAGCAAATATAATTAGATATGAAAGAAAGTAATTTGGAGAGGAGAGGGGAGAAAAGCGCTATCAGGCAGAGAAGACAGATTGTAGCATCAGAGTGTTTGGGCTTAAATTGCTCAGCGGAGGTATTATCAAGCCGGCAATCTTTTAGCCTCAGAAATAGTTTTGGAGACAGAGAGCGAAAGATAGAAAGAGGCCACTAACATTCACTTCATTGTGTTTCCCCAACTGCAATCATTCTTTTTACATTTTTCCTTTTTTCTTTCCATCCTGTCCTGTCATACACGTCACCTCGTACTAGACCCGAGAGTTTGCAGCAAAACAAAACCGAGTTTATAAAAAGAAAACAAGCTGACATGGAGTCATCACACATAAAAAAACACACATTATCACAGACAACAGAAAACAGCTAACCTTTTTTACCCACTCCTCGCACATATTGATTCGGCTTTTGTATTATTTTTGCAACTTAAAAAAAAAAAACAGAAATAACACAAATTGCGTTTCGCCTTGAAGTGGCGTCGCGAGGAACCTTTCTGCTGCACATCCTCGTCTCTTCTCTCGCTCACTCTCCACCTGCACGCAGGAGTTTTTCCTCACTCTTTGTTGCACCTTAACACCATACTATGTTTGTCTAATAGGGATCTGAGTCGAAAGCTGACTGAGAGCACAACAATCCTGCTGCGTTTCACCACAAATTTGCTTTTTATTTTTTTCTCCGTCACCCCTTCTTCTTCTTTAGTAGTGCTTTGAGGGATTGGGGGAGGTGCAGAGGAGGGGTGGCAGGGTGGATGTGGATTTTTCTAGTCTTTTGTGCGAATCACAGGGAATGGTAACTATAAACATCCTGTATTCATTAAAACCATCTAAAAATATAATTTTGGAGGGGGGGGAGCAGTGGGGGTGCGCTCACTTCCTCGCCGCTCCTCCTCGGTGTATACAAGCAGGCCGTGTTATGCCTAGTGCCGCTCATATTTACATATTTATAAATACTGGGCTGTACAATGAGACGGGGCTGTGCCAAGAACAACACTTTCTGCTAGTGTAGGGCCCGGATGCCTGGGAGAGGGAACAAAGGAGCCACAGCCACCTTCAGTGGCACAGAGAGGGTTCACAGAGCCTGACTTTACTCACTGCTAAAGTCCATATGGATAGAGACGGTGACAGATGACGCTCTGCAACCATGCTACTTTTGATGCCTGTTTTTATCCCTTCTTCTCGTGCGATATAACTTTGGTAATACTTTCTATGATGCACATGCCTGTAATGCATTACAAACATACTGAAAACCTGCTTATAGCACTGTATAATTAGACTTCTATGCACTCATAATGCTGTATAACAATAATTGTAACATTATAAATCATTCTATAATGACTTCAAATGACAAGCATCATAATACTTCATAGCTGCCGGTCACTCATTGATATTTTTTTTGTTTGCAAGGATAATAGTGTATTATAATTCCCATAGTGGTAATGCATTATAATCTGTTTATAATGCATTAAAAGCAAACTTATAATAAGCTTAAAGCATTGTATAATAATAGTTATAAGCACTCATAAATGTCCATAATGCTTTATAACAATAATTGTAACACATTATGAAGCATTATTATTGTTATTATAATGACATATATTTTGCAAGAATCATAGTGTATTGTAATTCCCAAAGTGGTAAAGCAGTAAAAGTTTTTTTATAATGCATTATAAACATACTTGTAATCTACGTATATATCACTGTATAATTATTGGTATACGTGTTCATAAATATCCATAATGGTTTACAGTATAACAATGATCCTAACACATTATAAAGCTGTTTTATAATAGTCAAGTATCATAATACTTAGCAATTGCTGGTCACTCACTGACTTTTTTTTTGCAAGGATCATGTAAGAACTATGTAAGAACAACAAAACCAAACAAAAACAACCTAAAATGATGTGAAATGATTTTTTTATTTTACTTAAAGTAAACAATGACCATGTAGAGTAATGTATCACAATATGCATAATTTGATTATCATCTAATAACAAAAAAAGAAAAAACAGTGACAGTGAGGGATGGCTGTCCGGAAAACATCCGAGGCACTTCACTCTGTGAAGTCACATCGATTATAATCTGTTATAAAAAGATTATTTAATTATAATACATTACGATCCTTGCAAAAAGTATTTGAAGTGTTGATACTCGACTCGACCTCATAAGTTATTAGTGTTGTGATTATTTTTATAGAGCATTATCATAGAAAGTGTTACCATAACTTTGAATAGATATGTGAGATTCAGCCTTCTTTAGAGGAGGGGAGGACAGTTCCGGTTGTGACCAGTGCAACTGAAGAATGATTTTGAGCTTTTAAAAATGATGTTTAAAGACCTGAAGAGGTGAAACATCGAGCCATTCACAAGAAAAAAAGAGCAAAGATCAGACTCAAATCTTGTGCTGAGAGTCACAAGATGAGGAACAGAATAGGAAGGAAGAAATATGTTTGTTGCACTTTCTGATTATTATTATTATTATTACTATATTTGTTTCAAGCTGGGAACACATTGCTTTCAAAAGCATAATAATAATGATATAATAGAAAAACAGTCTGAAATATAGAAAGAAATACTCAAGAAAAGCAAAAAAAAAAACAGTATGAAAGAAATTCACAAATATGTCATCCTGAAGGTAGAACAAATGAAATCTGGTGGTTGCATAACAGAGCAACCAGATTATATAAATAAATTAAGACTGGTTGTCAGGCGAAAATGCAAGTCTGTATTAATGTATCTTATGACAGGATTTTTAAATATTAAATAGTTGCTTCATATACATATCATCATAAAATCATTATAAGATACTGAAACACTCCACTTAAATGGCCACTTCAATCAAATGATCTATTTTTAATTTACCTCTTGCAATGCAGCTTTTTATTCAGCCATATTTGGAGATATCTGTAGGGTTGGAATGCTTATAGCATTGAAAAATAAAAATAATTATTGTTTTAATTTTGTTTATTATATGTTTTATTTATTTTCAGAAAAAAAAAATTCTGATTAATCTGGATAACCCACAGAAAGGGCTGTGAAGATTTTTCACAAAGTTACTCTCTAATATCGATATATGGTAACGACTGTTTTAACAATGGTGCGAGCGCCGCAAACGCCTCCGTTGTGTTGGAGTGGAGGAGACCGAAATCTCAAAACCTGGAGAAATAAAACCAAAGAAGTCATTTGACTGGACTGACTATTTTTAAGTGGAGATGTTTGAACATCTATTTCAAAAGCTTGAGCTGAAGTTTAAAACAGTAAAGTCAGCTGAGAGGAGCTTTCGGACCATTTAAAACACCTATCGACCTTCAGAAATCTCTACTAGCTGAACCCTAAAGAATAAAGTGACGAGCTGCTGGAACAGCGGCACCAGCGTTTCACAGTCAAATATTATCAGGGAAAACTGTACGAATGCGCCACATTAAGAATGGTGGGGTGTTGCACTGCGAAACGCCAGCTTCTGCTCGGCGAGTGCCTGTTCGTGTGATGCTTTCACAGACTGCTGTTAATGTCAGGTGATGCCTCTGAGACCATGCTCTCACACTTATTCACGCACGCGTTGTGCACCGTCCGTACCCCGAGGCGGTCCTCCAACACGAGTGCAGTGGTATGCCATTGTTCCATCCTCCTACCCATTTATCCATTCTGTTAAGCATGACATGTATTTACAGTGGATGGATCCTGGAGCTGTGTGTCCTCACACCATATGTTTTCCCTTCCCAGGTCCTATCCTCTCCAATAACCACCCCGTCTCCACGTGCTGTATCGCAACACGCCACACGAGGGCGCACTTACTCTATCACAAGAGTGTTGAGACAATACGGGCACGTACTGTACATGTACTGCTGTTAATACGCGCCGATAATAGTTAGATCATTTTTATTGAGATGGACTCGTATCAATATCACGGTGTGCACACCGCAGCAGCCCGAAAGAAGAGCCGAACACATAGCTGAGCCTCACATTCATGTGATAAACGAATGCCAAGCAGGTTTTCTGTGTCTGTGAGGTGCATCTGCCGTCTGCCCGAATGGGAAATTAAAAACTGCGAGGGGGAAGTTATGCTAAATCTATAAAGTTGGCCGGGAAATCTCTCCCCCTTCGCAGTGGCAGTTGTTTGGGGAGAAGGAGCACCGTGCTTAAATAATAACATTCCAGGTGGCTTAGTTAATGAACAGTGAAAATCAAATATGGGGCCTAATCTGGAGCTCGTTACAGGAAGTTTCTTTACAGGGAAGTCAAAGGCAGGAAGTGCCCTTGGGGAGAGCTAGAGACTTTTTTAGAAGCTTCAAAGAGGGGAACTCTGGTTTATTTCACTTGTGTTATTGTATTAAAATTGTCATAGTAAATCCGAAAATGACATGACATTTAACAGTAGATGCTTCCACTTGTTTTTACTGAGACTCTTAATAATTTAGCTCCTCAAGTATTTCTGCCATTTTTGATCTCCACCAACAGGGACATGACTGATCTAAATGTATGTAGAGGTATGCTCAGCTGTTTGTAAGCGGGCTTCAGTGTCTTATTTACTGTCTTAGCTTGCCATCTTGTGGTGTAAGTTGGTTATGAAATCACATCGTCCTTTGCTAGAGAGGAATTATAATGTGAGCAAACAGCAGTTAGTCGACTGTAATATAAACCAACCCTTCAAGGTTCTTTATTTGTCATATGTCAGTTTCAGCAAAGCAGTCATTGGCAATAAAAATCTATATGTAAAAGGGGAAATCACACAAGTAAATGATAATCTAAGGCATGCAATAGTGCGGTTATAAGTACAGAATAGTAATTTGTAATTTTGTTGTACTGTATATGCTTGATATATATGTACATATACTATCAGCTCATCATATCAGTGATGCTTTGTATGATCTAGGATACTATAAATGTGCGTTAGGAATCTGATTTTTTATTATATGTCACCGTTTTTCAATCAACACATCTACTAATATTATTAGAATTAAAATATATATATATATATATATCTGTAATTATCCTCTAGTATCACTGCAACCATCCAAAGCGACAATTGTGGTTGATTAAAAGCAGAAATACGAGACATACAGTAAAGTAAATGTTGGTTGGTTGTTCTCTCCGCGCACAGACAGCTGGAGAGTTATTACTCAGCGCTGAATCTAAAAGATGTTTTATCATGTTATTAGCTCTTTATTTCCCCCCTCTGTTACAGCGCCACTTCCTTTCATTTTCATATCCATTTCCGTCCTCGCGAAGAAAAAAGAAAATAAATAAAAAAAAGCACAGTTCAAATAAACCTGTGTTTTAATTTGGTTTTGTCAGATTCATAACGCCACTTTAAAAGAACATGACATGCAAATGTGCTCGGTGGTGTTTTATTGCAAAATAATTTTCGAAGAAGTTGCTGAGGGAATGAAAGTGTAGAAAAAGGAGGAGGGTGGGGGGGTTGTATTATTTAGTGGCCGCTGCTGTGGGACCTAATTACAGTTATGCATTTCTTACTGTCTCGCCGAGTCTTAAAACTTTTTTATTAGATTTACTCACTTCACTTCTCACCCACTGTCACACTCCCTGTCACACTTATTGAGCCAAACCGACTTGATTGTAACAAGTATGAAACTACTCCAGTTGTCATAACCGTAATGTGTTAGCGCCTCGCATCGTTTTAGAAATGATTATTTCACTGAGCGCCCGATCACAGCCTCGCGGCGTACGCTCCTGTGTACTGAAGATGCAAAAGGAAAATTAGGAAGTAATGAATTTGTACAGTCGATGTAGCAATCTAATGAGAGCTCTGCTGACCTTGCTACCTCGCTAATGGTTGCTTACAGTGATTGTTGTGGTAGGTACCAGAATAACAGGGACTCCCTAGAATGCAACGCAAACCAAAGCAATAAGAAAGTTACGCCTGTAATACCAGAAGTGTGAATTCAACTATACTGACATGGAGGTAATCTCTGGAATCAATGTGCCTGAATGTATTTCATTTTAAGGTGTTCCTGTTATTTTGTCTACCCTGTATTTTTATATACTGAACACATATCATCAGTATATTAACATTTTATTTGTTTAACGTTTATTTAAGCAGGCAAGTCGAGGTCAAATTATTATTTATAACACAACAGATGACGCAAAAGGTGAAGTTTGAGACTGTGAGCTGAAGGTGTTTCTGTTGCTGGTCTCAGTCATGTGATGTATAGAATCCACGGGAGACATTTTAAAGGGTCAGTTCACTGAAAACAACAATGTTTTGCTTATCTCTATAGCAGTATCTGGCCATGCTGATGCTTATGGTTTCATTTGTCCAGGACTGGATATATCCGTCTTTGATATTTCAGCCACCACGTCAGTGTAGGATGGCCGCCGCTCCACCTGACTTCACCTAAGCCAAGCTGCTGGACGTATCATCCAGTCCAAACTGATATAAGATACATCTGCACGTTAGATCCATGCAGTGTCCACTCTATACTGGGATTGGTTATTTTCCCTCCATCCAGTTGAATCCTGATGACAGTCTGTTAGACTGACAAAGTGTACACTGCATCGATCCAAGTGTGCCGATATCTCTTTTATCAGCCACCATGCCAGTACAATGGAGATGAATTTAATTTTTGTTATGGAAAAAAATATATATATATTTTTTTTAAAACTGGGATTACTTGCTACCAAAGAAATAGTCCCTATAGTCTATTATCAGCATAATAAGCACATCAGAACTAGTTCTATTCACCTCCATCGTAATGGGGTTAAGACTCAGAACCTGGACCAATGAAACCCAAACTATCGTTAACCTCTTAAATGGTTAGGGTTTTAAATAAAGTCGAAATGTTGTCATCAAAATGCTTCAGTGTGTTTTCCAGTGTCACAGAAATGAGTAAAAGCCTATGACTATTAAAACTTTTATCATCATTCAAAACGTTATGGATCATCATTTAAGCCAACCCTAAACCATAACTTGCTGGCGGCCAGGTGTGTTTTAAGGGATTAAGACAATAGCTATAACTGCAGGTAAGTGGAAAAACACATTTTTTTGTCTGTAATTTGAGTGAAATGACCCTTTAAAGTCTTTAAAGTTTGACACACGGCCCATTGTGCAGAGCTGACAGTCTCAAATATCTCATCCATCATTTGGCCTTACTGACCGTATGATGCAATGCTGTGTGTGTGTGTGTGTGTGTGTGTGTGTGTGTGTGTGTGTGTGTGTGTGTGTGTGTGTGTGTGTGTGTGTGTGTGTGTGTGTGTGTGTGTGGTGTGTGTGTGGGTCGTTTTGGGTCCGTGGTGCTAATCTGCCTCTTGTTCTCTCATTGGCCGTAGTGCATCTCTGGGTAGGAGAGGAGGACCAGCCAATGACCCACGACCCCGCGCTGACCCACGACCCCAACCATCTTAACAACGACCTTAACCACCCTAACAACCATAACCTAGGCGACCCAGAGGGGCTGGACGCCCACGCTGTAAACAAAGACTAACGGCCCGCACCGGAACAAGGCAGGATGATGAGGATGATGATGAAGGCGATGATGGTGATGAGGAGGATGAAGGATAAATGAAGGAGTACACTATAACAAAGACTTTATTTAAGATGAAAAAAAAAAAACACATACTACCGTCAAGGCGAGAACTATATGAAGGAAAGTTCGGGACAGTTTCCTTTTCGGGGACGGAGTTGCGAGATGCTTGGACACTAAACAAAGTGACGGCAACTTTCCTGTTTTGTCTCCTGTGCCCTCTTGTCTTTGTTGTCTTTTCTCTTATACAATGTTTTTTGTTTTTTTTTTTCTTTTAATGAAACTACCTGTCTGATTAGCACTTCCTGTAACTGGCACCGCAATCTCCGATACATTCCTTGAGCTAGAAAGATGTGTCTTTTTTTTAAAAAAAAAGAGAAATTAGGACTGAAGTGTAGTGCTTAATCAAAGACTTTCTTCTCTCCTGTTAAATGAAGACGGCAGTTATTTCACGAGTCTATGGACCACCATTATATTGTACCTGGAATGTATTCTACTGTAGGATAGAGACTCGACTTTACCGGGCTGCTGACAGAGACCAAGCACATTTCCTGTCGGGCTCCTATCAGCCGTCATAGAGTCACTATTTATGTCCCATGACCATGCATCACTCTGATTATGGTTAACAAAGGACACGGCACCATACGACAATCTGCAATGCAAGAAAAAACAAACCCGCAGTTGACTTTTGATTATGGTGGTGCTAATGATGATTGTGAAGAAGAAAGACTATTCAAACTGCCCTAAATGTACTTATAATACTACAGTATATCTCCATAACCTGGCCGGTACAGGCCTCTTCACCCTGCTATATGGCTCCCTTTGTCTTTTTTTTTTTTTTCTTGTTCTGTATCATTCGACACGGCGCCCATAGACGCTTAATGTACATAGAGAGATATACAGTAGTTAAAAAAAGTTAAAACAAAAGTTTTAAAGCATTTGTGACGAGGAAAAGACAGTAGTTTACACGGCCACGTTCTCTAAAGGTAGGCGTTCTTCAAGAGTTTGACTGAGATGAATTTAAAAAAAAAAAAGATCTCGAAAAAAGGGGGAACAGTTTGTTTCTTTATCGCCCTCTGCCCCGCTCTCTTCATCTCTCATGTCAACCTCAAGGACTTTAGTGTTGCAGATGTTTCTAAAATACTGCCACCGATCATTGTTGCACAGTGTTACTGACTACTGAAAAATGGTTTGATGTATTTACTTTAAGATGAGAAAAAAAGAACAACAAAAAAACTGGAAAAAAAGACATATTGTGTATAGCCTTAGATACAAGTCATCTGTTATTGCTTCTACAAAGCTATGTAGCTGTGCTAGACTGTAGGACTGTAGGGTTGATTTTATTTTTCTTTTTTTTTTTTTTATATGTACTGTACATTAATGCCTTCTCCATTTACTGATCAAGAAAAAAGAAAAAAAAGAGGAAAAAGATGACAATCGTCTCCTGTGCTGCAAACATATTTGCCCCCATATATACAGAATCCATTATGCATAGAGGGACTTAATCCTTTCTTATTTCTTTCATTTGTTTTTGGTTCTCAGAAGTATTTTGCACTGTGATAGTATTATAAATCCAACCTATACAGTACAAAACTAGCTAACTAACTAAACTGAAGGTGTGTGTTTGTGTGTCCCTTGGCATTGTGAAATGTTTCTACGTCATTTTTTGTGAACCCAGAGAAAAATTCTAATGCGGTATGTACAGTCCAAATATAATACTTCTTTCAGTTCGAGCAACCTCTATACTGTATGTGGCTTTGACAAATTGTTACCCCCGTTTCTTTTCGTATGCAAAGTCCCCGTTTTGACCTGCAGCGTAGGCCCATCACTGCTTTAGCCTGCATCGTTTTCAGCGCTCAGATTCCAACTTGAGATTTTGCTGCAGTACAGCCTGTTTTTTTATTCATTTCAATTTGATTTATATAGACTACAATTAACCATTCTTTCAATTCCAATATGCCAGGAAAAGAGGGGATTAAAATAATAAGAGTGAGACATATGAAAAGTGAGAAGTAATGGTTGTAGGGAAATATAACAGGGTGTTTGAAGGGAGGAATTCTGGGAATGGGGTCTGAGTAAACCAATCAGATGTGTCCTGCTGGAGGCACTGACCAGTGGCTTTGACCTCTGACCCCATCTCTGTTTTCCAGGGGTGTATAGATGAGAGATTAAGGGCGAGAGTCTCACTTGGGCTCTCTCCTTCTCTGAACCAGCTATAATGAGCATTCCACTCCACATATTATGTACAAAACCTGTCTTGTGAGCTGAACACTCTTTATGTTTCACTGTACCCTCATGGCAGATGCTTTGTTTTGTAACTACTGAACTGTACTTATAGTAAAAATAAAATGTATTCAAACTAAAAAAAAAAAGAAAGAAATGGATTCTCACAGAGCAAACGGCCTGTTTCATGTTTTTAATTTCTTCATTTCTGACAGAATCAGGAAGGCGAGCCGCTGTGTCGGAGTGTCACTGTGTGATCAAAAGTGGGTAAACTGTTTGGAGAGTTAGTCCGTCACTTCACAACGCAAGTTATTATCTCTCAGTCAATTTGATGGCAAAGCTTCACGGACCGTGATCATGATGTCGAATACACACAGCTAAATTATTGTCTGCACCACTTTGTCTCCCAAAGGTGTCTGTAAAGTAGCTGTAGTGAAACAATGTGGGGATGATGGGGAAAGACATGAGCACGCTAACAGCATCCCACGTGGCAAAATGCAAAAGGAACATTCAGACACTTAAATTATTGCAAATCACTTTTAGATTGGAGACGTGCAGTGTGTCTCATACATCTTTGTCTCTTGCCTTGTCTCTGTCTCTGTTCCCCTTCCACTTTCTTTGTCCTTGATTTATCCATCCCCCTTCATATACTGTACAGCTCTTTAAAAACACCTTGTTTAAACTAACAACAGCTACAATTAATCTGTGCTGACTAAAAAAAAAAACTGCTGTAGATTACATGATTACCTGATTCACTGTCACAGATCACAAAATCAGATACCTTGACCAACGCCAATCCAACTGTTACTAGCATTTATATGCTAATACACAGACATCAAGGTAATATCGCATTGTAGTGGTGGAAGAAGTACTCAGATCCATGGAATACTGAATGGGATTACTGAGTCCCAGGAGCCTAAATTGTCAGGGGCCGCCTTGGCCTTCATCTACAAAATGTCACCCAAAGAGACCCGTACCCCAAAGTATAAAATAATCTTAAAGACAGACAAAATGACTGCAAAGAGACTAAAACAACTGCAAAGACACACAAAGTGATTATGAAAATGGGCAAAACAACCGCAAAGAGACACAAAATGATACAAAAAGAGACAGAGCAACTACGAAGAGACACAGAGCAACTATAAAGAGACAGAGAGCAGCTATAAAGATACTGCATATATTTAACAAACTGTGGCACAGGTGAATATCTGCTGCAGCTCTTGAGGATCAATAAAATTCAACCCTTTCTCTTTTTTTCAAAAGTGTGCAGTCATTGTTCAGACCATACAGAAGCACATTTGCACCAATGCATTCTCATGATGCCTATAATAAAATATAACAATAAATCTGAACGACGACCAAGATTCTCACACTTTTAAACCTTTTTAAAAAGTCTAAGTGGTCACTGAAGACTTCGTTAGGGTTAGGGGTCAGCATTCTGGGCAGCAATATTACTTACATCACTAGAAAGTGATATTGGACTGAATACAATTAACTGGACTTGATAAGGCCAATATAGTTCAGAAAAGAAGCAAAATCAGCAATAATCTCAAAGTATTTTACTAGTTCATTTCAGTACGTTTTGTCCTTATGATTTATGGGTTTAAAAATTCAACGTTAAACAAACAGTGTCAGTTTATAGTGAGTCAGGATTAGAGATCAAGAACTCGACGTAAGGCGAAGGCTTCAAAACTATACTGATATGTAGGTTCTTGTGTGTGTAAGAGCACAGATGTCCATCTGTGGCTGCCAGTATAAATACATTTTGCAAAGCAGTTCCCTTATCAAAACCATCAACTCCGACACAAAGTTTCCTCCCCACACAGCTCAGCTGACTGCCTTTCAAAGGAAGAAAATATTTCACGGTTGATCTGCGCCGCACTGATGGAATCCGTATTTGTGTTAACCCAACGGCAGGACCCCGGAGGCTGCTGTGCCGCTGGGAGGCTGCCCAGGTCAATGCCTTACTAATTTTTAAACGGATCAGCTGCACAGCACCAGATGTTGGGGGGCCTCATGCCACGAATCTCCCCCAAGTCTGTTCCCAATAAAACTCACATCCGGAGAAAGTAACTGTTTGACTGGTTTATATCCACACACACACACACACACACACACACACACACACACACACACACACACACACACACACACACACATAACGCTTAGGATGTTTCACATGGCTGGATATGATACAATCAGGATACTACTTGCTTTGCCAGTGTGAATCGTGCACTGTACATTTTAAGTGTGCTTGTGTGTGTGTGTGCATATGTGTGTGTGTGAGTGTGGGGGGTAGGCATGCATGAATGGCTGTGTGTGTGTGTGTGTGTGTGTGTGTGTGTGTGTGTGTGTGTGTGTCATCCCTGCATTATACATTTGAGTAGGTGTGTGTCTCCATGTAACGGCGCACATGTGTCTGATTAAAGAACACATTAGGTCATCTTTCATTCCATCCGGCCTGTCGTGTGTGTGTGTGTGTGTGTGTGTGTGTGTGTGTGTGTGTGTGTGTGTGTGTGTGTGTGTGTGTGTGTGTGTGTGTGTGTGGGCGTGCATGCATGTGTGTGTGTGTTGCAGTTCGTTGTTCAGCTGAGCAATTTCAACATTTGAAGCGACCTCTTTCACAGTGTGATGAACACCGCTCTTTGCCCTTCATTTAACTTCCTCTCTCGTCATTTGCTCTGTCTCTCCCCCTGTCTTTCAATTCTCTCTCTCCCTCTCTCTCTCTTCAGTATCCATTTCCTCTCATTTTCCTCCACGGCATGTTGTGCAGCCGTGTGTGTAAGCACATGTTTGTGCACGCACGCCGGCCGTGTTGTGTAATTGTCTGCGTGCTCGTGCGTCTGCCTGCATGTGTGGATTGATGTGTTTAAGATGCACGCTCTGCAGCGGTTTGCAGTTGCCAGCCTTCGGTTGGTCACCGGGCAGATGGTGACCTGCAGATGAACCCGTCTTTCTGCTCATTTGTTCAGCTGCCTCTAATTTTCCCCCTCCGCCTTTACATTAGAACGGCTTGAGTCTTATGGTGCAGCTCTCTGGTGGGACCACTAGAGGGCACAGCAGACCAGGTTTTGGTGCAGAGCTGGTGGTGGTGGGTAAGTCTTCCTCTGAGGAAGCTGCATTGTAAAGAGAAGCAGCGGATGGCAATGAATGCTTTCTGTCAATTTCGAAGTTTTAGCAACCTTGTATTGTTTAAATTTTGCAACTTTTAAGCCAAAAAAATTACAAATAAAGAAAAAAAAAAAACACATTAGATTTTTTTTTTTTTTGCAGTGTGAGGCAATGCACAGATGAAATAACTGAATAATTTAAATAACTAATCATTAACTGAATGATTAGAATCTAAAAAATAAATAAATTAAATTAAACAAAATAAAGACTTTCTATTTGCGCTACAGGGGACTTTTGTCTACGGCCTTGTCTTCCTCCTCTTCCAACGGAGGGTCAGAGTCAGTAGGGATCCAGTATCTCGCTCAAAGGCTAAATATGTCATGCTTTTGTGCATGTCATTGTCTCGCTACTGTCTTTGCTAGCAAACAGTTTCTCTTCCCCGACTGGTCCAGGCAACACTTGTCCTCTCTCCGTTTTCTTTGTCTAAGTTCACTCTTGAATTTGTCCCATAGCGTGCTGTCAGTTTTGTTTGTTTCTTTCTTTCTTTATTTACACATTTATAAAAAATTGCATCTGATAATAATTTTAGACATAAAAACAGAGACATAGTTAAGCAAAGCACTTGACAACAATGCTTCCCTTAAACCCCCATTGATTATGCAAATATCAAGACATTATCAAAATTATTTAAGATATTATAAATACACCAATAAGTAGAACATAAGAAAGCCAGGGCCATGCTGAGAGAAAACACCAGCGTGACATAAAATCACTGCAATAGTTTACAAAAGGCCTCTTTATTATTATTGAAATTATTATTATTATTATTATTATCATTGTTATTTTGTAACCAAAAAACAAAGTGTGTTCCTTTCTCCTTCCTCTAGATAGCCTCCGAGGGCTGTGGCAAAAGGGTCCTGGCAAGCCTGTAACTTGAATACGCTGCACAAATGACGAACTTAGTTTCAAACCAACTAAATATAAAATGATTTATTATACAATACATAAATAAATCTTGTTGCATGGATTTAACTGATTGCTGTTTTATGATACGTACAACATACAGTCCTGAAAGTAGACTATGCAGCGTACAGTACAATGTAAGTACTGCTGACACAATTTGGCAATCAACAGCAAATCAATCGGCATAATTTTGATAACTGATTAATTCATTTCAAATGCAAAAATGTCTCTAATTCTAGCATCTTAAATGTGCAAATGTACTGCGTTTCTGTTGTTATATCACTACAATTTGATTTGTAAACTCTAGATTTGGACTATTGATCGGACAAAACAAACAATTAGATGTTACTTTGGAGACCTCTCACTGTTTTCTGATATTTTATAACCCGACAATTAACAGTCAATGATCGATGAAGAAAACTAGCTGTTAGCTACGGCCCTGATTTTATTTTAAACTAAGAAATGCTAATGTGACAGCTTGTCCCTTCATTCTCATGCATCCTTCTGTTTCCTGCTCAGCATCTGTGCTTATGCATGTGGGTGTGTTAACGTCTGCATGTGTGTGCCCAGCAGAGGGTGTGTGTGTGTGTGTGTGTGTGTGTGTGTGTGTGTGTGTGTGTGTGTGTGTGTGTGTGTGTGTGTGTGTGTGTGTGTGTGTGTGTGTGTGCTTTATGCAGGGATAGTGCGTTATGGTCTCCCTCTTTCTCTCTCCTGAGCTCTTATGAATCGATGATCATGTGGTGTAAGGGAGATAGATGGCCCCCAGCTCCATCTTGTCTCCTCTAATTGTAAAATATTAGTTACATTAGACTCTGGCCCATGATTAATGGAACTTATTTGGAAGGTGGACTCTCTCTCACGCACACATACTTTTCTTTCTCCCTCTCACCCTCTCTCTTGGTTACCAATGGTCTCCAAAGTCTCTTCCTGAAAGAATTGAGTGATTTCACTTAAAGCGGACAAATAGGCTTCCTTCTGGTAGGGAGGAAGGGGAAAAGAGAGGAGAGGAGGAGGAGAGGAAATGAGGAAGGGAGATAAGAAAGAGAGGAGAGCTTAAGAAAGGGGGTAAATAACAGCTCCACCGGAAGAGTTGTTGCATCCAAAGCGATTTAAGCTCCGTGGTAGATAATTCTGTACGCAGGATCACATTCAAAAATGCTAAACATGATCAAGTCCTGATCGTGTTTACAAGCTGATCTCTGTGGAAAAGGGGATTTTTTTTTTTTTTAATCTAATGCTACTTTTACCTGCAAAAAGCGCATCCAAAGAGGAGTCGCTAAGTTCAGACAGTGAAAGTTTGCACCGCAGAACAACGCTGAGAGTTTTCTTCTTGTTGTCGTCAGTTGAGAGAAACATGCATGTACGGACGTAATGATTCCTCTCCTCCTGTTTTACACAAATTGGATGCGAGTCCTTGAGGAGCACCTGGCCAGGGCAACGTGACACACACACACACACACACACCTACACACACACACACACACACACACACACCATTTCAGTCTGTGTGTTGATAACACTTTCTGTTCTTCAGCTGCAGCTTGTCTCACTTACACCTGCTACCAGCGAACACAGTTGATACATGATCAGCATGTGTTGGCTTCATGGCTGTTTTTATCTTTTGAGGTGCAACATGTTGCATTATAAAGTCCAGGTACCACTGTCATATTAAACATTTAAAAATAATAGGACTGTCAATCAATTCAAATATTTAATCGCAATTAATCACAAATTAATCACATATTTTTTATCAGTTCAAAATGTATCTTAAAGGGAGATTTGTCTAGTATTTAATACTCTTATCAACATGGTAGAGGGCAAATATGCTGCTTTATGCAAACTATGTATACACTTATTATAGGACATCAATTAACAACACAAATCAATTACAAATATTGTCCAGAAATCCGGGATTTAGCATTAAAATATGCTCAGATCATAACATGGCAAACTGAAGCCCAACAGGCAACAACAGCTGTCAGTGTGTGTCTACATGTGATTATCATAAAGTGGGCATGTCTGTAAAGGGGAGAACCATGGGTACCCATAGAACCCATTTACATCCACATAGCTTGAGTTCAGAGGTCAAGGGACCCCTTTGAAAATGACCACGACAGATTTTGCTTGTGAAAATTTAGCTCAAGTTTGGAGTGTTATTTATCGTCCTTCACGGCAAGTTAGTATAACCTAGTTGTACCGATGGAGTCTTTAGGTTCTCTAGTTTTACATGTCAGTATCTTCACCGTAGTTTTTGAGCCTGCTGCAACTTAAAAATTGCAAGTTGCAATAATGCAATAAAGAAATTTGTGGCATTAAAACAAATTAGCGTTAACACATTATTATTGCATTAACCTTGACAGCATGTTACAGTGCCATCATTGTGAGGATTGACATTTTACACAGACATTTTTTCGATGTGAGTGGAAATATGAAAGACAGACCAGCAACTTGCAATCATTTTATTGATGCAGATGTTTCCTTGGTCACAAGGAGGGAAACTGACAAGTGGACAGATTTTTATTTGATTATTTCGCAATCACTTCCATGCATTTTATGCCAGCAGTTGTTACCACTCACCAAACAAGTGGTGTAATTTTATGTCATCTGGCTCAAAATTTAGGCCAAAATATTAAATCCTGGCTGAAAGCAAACAGCACTGTTTTCACTCCTAACACTCCTGTCGGCACACCCATATGTTGTATCTTGTGTATGTTTTTGTGGCATTTGTGGATGTATTTTAGTGTATGTATTTTCTTTTCCTATTTTAACTCTTTTTTTAAAGCCTCCTGTAGACAGGTGTTATAAATTAGCATTTTGCTACAAACAAAGTGCACAGTCGACACAGTGCATCTAGTCCTGGTGCATAAATGAATGTTACATTTTTTTGACACTTAGCAGCAAACATACTAATGAGTTACAAAACCTGCATGCATACATCACCTACCTGGGTCTGTCTGAAGTGCTGCAATTTAAGATTGACTATAGATACATACAAAAGCAAAAAAGTGAAGACTATGAACATATAGAGAGTGATAGATTCATTACCACACAATCATGGATTTGCCAAAATAAAATCTGGCCTGTGGGGTGTTTTCCCAGCGTGACACAAATAATTCCAGTTTATGGTTAACATATGCTGTTATCCTCTCCATTTTGTAATTGCAGCGTCCATCCATGCCTTGGGTTCTCCTGTGATAACTATTTCCTCATAAGAGTCTTTTTACCAGCTACTAAACAATATATTTAATAAATATTTGCCTCTTTTCAGCCATTCTTGAGATGTGAGTCCAAAAAAATAAAGATTATTGTACTTTCCAGGGTTCATGACATCTGCATATATCTTGCCAGGCATTATGTATCCCTCTCAAAAAAAACTTAAATGACAGGGCAATCCCTGAAAATATGGTCATGATGCATTTACATTGATGCAGTTACAATTTCACCAGCAAACTGGCAAACTACCACTGTAGTGGAGTTTCTGAGATGAGGTGTAATGAAATAGTATGTTACAGTTTTAAACTTACTGTGATGTCCATATCAAGCAAAATTAACTAAAATAAATTAAATTTTGGGCTTATTCAGCCTGTGTTCACAATTAAATACACCTTGTAAAAATACTAATAGATATAGATACAATAACATGTGTCCGTTTAGTTTCTGCTTTAGTTGAATATCTGCTTTCTAAACATTTTCACAAATGTGTTACATGAGATCACTAGCAATAGAAAACAATGTAGGCATTATAAATCACTGATGATATACAACATATTTGCTCTTCAATTAGGCAGACATTAAATACAAACAAACCCTACACTTAGCAAGACACTAAGTATTTTGATCTTACAGGTAAAAGTCTTTCATTCAAAGGTGCATTTAGGTGAAAATACATAGACATTATTTTAAAAAGTGTTAAAGTATCAAAAGTAAAAGTGCTTTTCAGGTTTATGCATAAGATGAATTTTAGCATATGCATCAACCTGAGAAGCACTTTTACTTTTGCAACAAAAATGAAACTAAAGTAAGTCTAGTACTGTGATACTGAACCATACATTCATGATACATCCTTGTACAGGGTGGCTGCAGATACAGAACTACAAACAGTGCTGGTCAGCTCTATCTTCTACATTTGGCCATCGCAACTTGAGTCCTCTCTTACAACACACCTGCTGGGATTTGCATGTCCAGTCAGGGGTGAAAGTAGATTGAAGCTCTTGCTGGTCCTAGATTATCCCAACCTTCATTGTTTGATATTATTCTCCTCCCACCCCCAGCTTCATGCGTCCCTGAACACACAAATCAATGCATGTATGGTGTAGAAAGAAGTTAGAAGCATCATGTAAAGCAAATTATTTATGTATATGCTGAAAGTGCTGCAGGATAATGTATAAATGTTGACAAAACTTTTCAAGTTTTGGGTTGCTGTTCCGACGTAAGGAGACATTCATGTGAATTTTATCAGCAGGGTATTTGTTTTTCTGACTATTCCGACATCACATGAATGCAGCACAAATGCCCTACCTCACTATGTTCATGAAAGTGAAACAGCATTGCTTCATGTGTCAACAAATGGAGCTGTGATTAGGGACATTTGATACCACACAGTTGTACCGGCAGTGATACATAGCCTACAGTTGTGCACAGATGCCGTTCCCATGGTTGCTATGCGTAGTACCCGGCGCTAACTCGCGAAGAGCTTAACTTTAATGCATGTACAAACAAACAGACAAACTGATCCGACACCATAACCTCCCTGGCGGAGGTAATTAACTGTATGTTGACCTCATGTTAGCAGATGTGTTCTCCTGTTTGGAAATGCGATCGTGAGTGGAGGGTTATATGCAGGTTTTGGTAGACAGCTGCTGTCCCCGCTTCCCGATACTGCGTACCAGCACTGAATCTTTTATGGAGGACCAGACCTTACCAGCCTACTTTCACCCCTGTGCCCAATCCATTCCTGGCAGTTTTCCGCAGATATGTCCAGGCATGCAGCATGCATTGTGTCCATTTGATCATGTCGCTGGTGGACACATGTCTTTCATAGACAGCATCAGGGAATAAAAATAGTCCGCTCAGTGTTGGATGTCCCAGTTAGGAGTTCATGCATTTTTATTTTTTCATTTCTTTTTAGTTGTACATGTAGCCGAATGTACCGTTTATATTTACAAGAGCATGTAAACGTGTGCAGTGAATACACAGAGGTTTGGTGGTGGTTGAGTTTGACTGAGAAAACAGTTCACATAATCGACAGAGTCGTTCTGTTGTGCTAATATAATTTTAAATTCTTAATTTCTAACCAATAACCAAACCCTCCCTCCTTTTGGGTCCCATGGAGCGTCTCACTCCGTCTGTTGCGCTGTGTTTCTGTTTTCTAACTGTTTCTCCTAAGTTTGAGCCGTTATCGCTGCATATCGAGGTCAAAGGAAGTTCATGATGATTAATGCAGCAGAGCAGCCGACGCTCTTTGTGTCAGAATGTGAGTGAGAAGCAGGTGGCCGGCATATCTATCAACCCCCTCACCCTCCATTATTTTTCTTTTTTTTTTTCCTCTTTATTGCTGAGAGACATGGATGACAGCCTATACACACACACACACACACACACACACACACGCAGTTGGGCATCCATTATCTGTGTACAGTGACAGGTCAGCAGCAAATTGTGCCTCCCTCAGTTCAGCAGGGACTCTGACTGAGGAAAAATAACACACACACACACACACACACACACACACACACCTGTGAACTTCCAACAAGATGCAAAACTAAAATATTGTACAAAAGATGAGGTGACAAGAGAGTAGATGAGTTAAGGAAAACATAACTGACAAAGTGTTTGACCATTAATGTGAGTGAGTGAGTGATGCATATTCATTGATGCATATTCATTCATTTAAAACAAGTTGACATGTCAATATAAGTAAATATGAGTGAGTGAGTGTGGTCGTGTTTACCGTGTTTACGAGATTGAAAATTGTGTACATGATGTGTGTGGCATTCAAGTGGTTAAGTTGTGGAGAATGCTGCTGCTAAGCAACGGCAATATTAACGTTGCTATCCGAGTCCAGCCACTAGCTATCTAGTGGGTAACATAATACAGGAAATGTCAAGGCTAAATGACAGAGGAGAAAGATGAGGTTGTCGAGAATATCAATATTTTCCTCAGATGTTTTATAAACTTACCGAGAAAAACAATATATGACTCGAATTACAATATACTGTACAATATTAACTGTTATGCACTGAGAAATGAACGTCCATGGGCTCCACCATTTCTCACATCAACAAACACGTCACATGTTGTGAACTCTGAGCTTTCAGAAAACTTTCCACTGACGAGGTCGCCGATACGACATTAATGGGGCGTTCATACGGGCCCAACTGGTAAACTCGGTAAACGCTGCCCAGTTTGAAGAGTCAGTGAGAGATGGTGTAAGTGAAAGAGCGACAGAGTGAGTGAATGAGAGAAATTAGGCGAGTGCGAGTTACGATGTCAGTGACTGAGTAAGCAAACAGAAGAGTGAATGAGCAACAGAAACAGAAACTTTGAGCTTGAGCATGAAAAAAGACCAGCAGTAGACGTCAGGAAAGTGAAAATAGAACAAGAGATGGAGACAGAAAGGAAGGAGCTGCTATTTTGGGTTCTTATTAACAGGTCCTACTGGTACAGCAATTAATAATCTAGTTCAGTATTTAACATGGGACCTAGTCCCTGGTGTGGACGTTTTAGCTGGCTTTGATGCTGAAAGAGCTCCTTCCCCTCCACCCCTCTCCCCCCCGCCGTTCCTCTCCTCTCCTTAAGTGCCTCCCCTGGTGTTATTTGCGTGTTGGTTTTCTCTAGTTAAGCTAGGAAACAGACCAAATCGCTATTCCCCAAACTTCAGGCCAATTTTCTATCAACACGCCAGCTCGTTGAGGGAAATGCTCTTAATTCATCAGAGGGAATCCAGAGAAGGATAAATTCCCTTCAGGCTGTTTGAAGTAATGTAAATGTATTTATTTTTGGATGGGAAGGGGGTGTTTTAAAAAAATAATGAAATAATCATATATATATGGGCAGAAACCCAAAATATTGCCCCAGTACGTAATATATAAAGAGCAAGAAAGTCTGCATTAGGAGGATATCAGGGTGGATGGGTCCCTGGAGATCGCTGGTTGTGTCCCGTGTGACAGCAAGTTAATGTTGACTTATTTTATCTTGTAACTTATCTGTCAGTTATGTAACAAACATTATTACAAACATTAACTTATTTTATCCCAAACCACAATCTTTACCAAAGCCAAAGCCGACACTAGAGGGGTACATAGAGCGTCGAAGTTTGAAGTGAAGGGAAACTGACCATTGATGAGTTGGCAGTGAAAATGTGTTGCAGGATCTCTAATGTCCACAGAGGAAAAAAAAGGCCAGAAATTATATAAAAATGGCACACCTTAGAACGTAAGATCTTGGCTCAGTCTTAGCACTGAGGCTTTTTCATTAGCATCAAAATAATCCAGATGGTCGCTGTGCAAAAGGCAGCGTAATGACTTGCTAAAGTCTAAAGGAATAAGCTACAATCCAAAAACAAGGAGTCAGCAGCGATCATCCTCATTAACTTTTCATCAATTTCCACCAGATTTGTAGTGCAGGATAAAAGCTTGACAGATGTTGCACATGTTGGATTTATACCTCCCTATCTGATAATGAACTGTACCTTGTGTAAATTGACAGAAGGAAATTGACCCGGTTAAGTTAGGGACAAATACATGTAAAATGTCCAAAAGTGCTTTTCATAACAGTTTCTCTTTTGCTGTCTTTATCTGCCCATACACACAATTAAAATCAATTCTATTTTCCTCTGGGCCTCAATCCATTCCTCTTATTTTTAAATATACAATATGGCAAAATTAAATATTATGACTTGTTTTCTATCAATAGTGTTTCTCTAACTAAAAGTATAATAACCGAAGAAAACAGACTGCTTAAAGGATCTATATATTTTATATACCGTAAGTCTGTGTTCAAATCAGAATATAGCTATTTTCATTTATTGACAAAATAACCCTAGGACGTATGATTTCAAAACTATTTAAGTGTAGATGTGATGGCATTCGTGTGTGTGTGTGTGTGTTTGTGTGTGTGTTGCTGCAGTTTGCTGAGTAATCTTGGAGCTACAGCATAAATGCAGGTTACTGGACAGATGGTTTAGCACATTTAATTGCTCACACCTTCTGTGTGTCTCTGTCTCTCTGCCTACAAACTGTCTGTATCTGAGTCTCTTATCCTCTCTTTGTCTTTTCACACTAATAGCTCCCTTAAATAGTCCTAAACTTGAATTCCCATTATAAGTTTCTTCTCCACACTTCGTTTTAAATGAGTATCTTTGGGCACATGAATGTATATGTGTTTCTTTCAGTATGTGAAATGTTGGGAAAAAAACCCACCTGAAAGCATGCCTTAATGTGCACCTATGCAAACACTGTGCACGTAGAAACACACATGCACAAACTCAGAGGCACATAAAGACCAGGAACAGCGTGTTGGCATCCAACCAAAAGCTGCCGTCCTTAAATGCCATTTGATGCCAGCACTGCCATCTGTTGCCGTCTTAAGATAGCTCTTCTCACAAGACGCAGGCGAGATAACACTTTTCCAAGAGCCGTGGTGTATTTTTCACATATGGCCACAAATGGTTCAATATAAGCACAATTTGGGTAAATTATAACTTCAGTGCAACAACTCTCCTTCCTGTCACTTCCCAATGTCACTTCAAATCAAATGAACCCCCCCCCCCCCCCCCAAAAAAAAATAAATAAATAAAAAAATGGTAGAAACAAAACATATCTGAATCAGTGGGTTTCCTACTGTTGTGAAAAGTGAAGCCAATGCTGAAGTGCCTTTTACTTGCATTCTTTGTAATATCCAGCAGGGGGCGACTCTGTCAGATTGTATTGAAGTCTATGAGACAATAAGTCTACTTCTCACTTAATTTATTACCTCAGTAAACATTGTAAAGATGAGTTTATGCTCTCAATCACTAGTTTCAAGTCTTCTTCAATACAGCATGATGTGCATTTAGTAAATTATGGTCCCTTTAGTGTCAAATAGCCTTTCACAGAGTGTTTTCAGTGCATGAAAGTTAATTATAACATTTTGGTCACCTAAAAATGTTTTATTCAGCATTCGGCTGAGCTCAGATGGCAACGGCCAGAAAGCTGAACTTCAGACTTTGAAACCTTCAAATCAATAGATGATGCCATGTTGACTACGTCCACTCCTCATGTACAGTGATCTGAATTCAAGGGCATGCTAGTAACAATACAAATAAACTCTCATTTTATTTCATTTTGAAAGCTGCATGTTGAAATTATGTGACGAATGATGGTGAAATACAGAAAAATGCAAAAGAGGAAAAAAGAAAGACAGCGTGAAAAAGACAGAAGAGGAAGAAAAAGACCTAGTGTGTGTGTGTGTGTGTGTGTGTGTGTGTGTGTGTGTGTGTGTGTGTGTGTGTGTGTGTGTTATGGGTAAAGATAAGATAATTATAACAGGCTGGGGGGAGAGTGAGGAGCTGAGTGGGGGTGTGCATGTGTGGCAGGTGAAACATGGGCATGTTTGTGGCAGCAATGTGTGATACATCAGCTACCCCCCCCAACACACCTCCACCCACTGAATCCTCTCCTCCTGCCCTCCTCTTCACTTCCTCTCCATCTTTTCCTCTGATCTCCATGCAGAGGGCCTTAGGGGGTTAATTAACAGGCTTAGATAATGCCACGCTAATGAAAGCAAGACCACTGTTTCTCTTCCCTCTCTCTTCTCCCCCTGTTCATTCGGTTATCCAGGCATCTCTTTCCCAACCAGAATCACCCAATATCGACGTTAATTGCCAGGGTTACTGGGTCAAGCTTGTGACGCCTCATGGAAGCTGGACATTTCACTAATTCAGGGTTTCCTAAAATTCTTTACTTCTTTAACGCCACCAAACTGTCTTCTTAGCAACCTTCCTAATAAAAATTATTAAAGTTTAATGACGAAGTATGTCACACATTATCATTCAGGCTTATTTTTATTTCTTTAAACCAATCTCTTGGGAGGCACAATGCACAGGATGGAGCAACGACGCCGTTGCAAAATAGAGGTGCAGATAGGAGGAAGGGGAGGGGAATGCCTCCTGATATAGACAATGGCAGGCTTATACCCACAATCTACATCTGTTTAGACTATGACAGAGTAACAAAAATGTCAAAGGGTCAATCAAAGATGGTGCAGAATGTCATTGGTTGTGTCTAGATGGTAACCCACAAGTTGCAAAAACGTGCAAAAAAAAATCTCACAATACTCACTCCCTGACGACGTATGCTAACCTTAACAATTCAAGGTCAATGCCTAACCTTAATGATTTAAGGTCAATGCCTAAGTTTGACTATTCAGGGTCGAAGCCTAACCTTAACGTTTCAAGGTCAATGTTTAATCATGCTTTAGCTGCTAAATGTAGATATCGTAGTAGATTTCCTCTTGTCGATCAAAAGAAAAGTGGAATCTAGGTGATATTAATTTTCATTCCTCTGTGCTGGTGACAACTTATGTTTTTGTGTTTTCTGTATAATACAGTTGACATGCCTGTCCGTCTGTACCAGTTTTGCGAATGTAATATCTCAGATTTGGCACAAATGTTAACTCAAGGATGAACTGATTCGATTTTGGTGGTCAAAGGTCAAGGTCACTGTAACCTCATGTCCCTCCATTGTCACAATATCTCAGGAATGCCTTGAGTTAATTTCTTCAAATTAGGCAAAAACGTCCATTTGGACTCAAAGATGAACAGTCAAAGGACACTGTAACCTCACGTCTGTCCCATTCTGGTGAACATGATATCTCAAGAATGGCTGGAGAGAATTTCTTCAAATTTGACACGAACATCCGCTTGTTCTCATGGCAGCCCAGTATCCAGGAAAAAATATTGGCATTGTTCATTTCAGCAAAGCAGGTTGAATGTCTACATTTTAGTAATCGGTCAGTGCAAGGGACGTCGCTTAAATAGTGAAAAGAGGCACAGAAGGATGGAGGTGGATGGGTCCAACAAACAGGCTTTCATCCAGGAGACTGCTGTTTGTCTCCTGTGCATCACGTTACAATCAGCTGTTCATTCGTGTCCCATGTTCACAACATTCAATGTCATTTGTTACATTACATGTACGTTGTTGTGTTGTTCCATTACCATTTGAACACAAACCTCAGACTTCTTTCTAACCTTAAACAAGTAGTTTTGTTGTCTAATCCTAAGCAATCATTTCACAACATTAGCCACATGGCATTGTGTTTCTGCAAACATGATCTGAGGCTGATATGAAATGTTTTTATAAAACATATTTTTAGTTTAGAAATGTTGCCATTCAGCATATCCATGGTTGGCAGAAATGTTCAATGCTAACATTTTTCCGGCGAGTGGACTGATCAACGATGAACTGATTAGAATTTGGTGGTCAAAGGTCAAGGCCACTGTGAAATGTCTGATAAGATACTACCATTGACCACTTGGGTCAAGTGGGCACAGCTGAATCACAGTTATGTGATATTGAATAGCAAACCGGGATCATTACAACGCTCATTATATATAAAACATATAATTTTATTACTCAATAACACATTGCAGTTGTTAGTAATGTTTCCGAGAGAAGTGTGGCAGGGATCAGATGGACAAAACAAGAAAGAAAAGAGCGATAGAAAAGGGTTCATTTGACAGAATGGTGGTTTGTGTGGTGCTGCCGGGCCAGCATGTGGGCTGTTGTGGTTACCGGCACGGACCAGAGGACATGGATTAATGATGGCAACTTCGGCCCATAGTAGCTGGGCATGTGGACTGTTGAACGCCTGTTTGTGTGTGTGGGAGTGAGTGAAAGAGAAAGACGGCCTCTCTTTAATTTTTAATCCATAACATAGCCTGTGTCTGTACGTTGCTCTGCAGAAGTCAATTCCAATCTCAACACCAACTCAAGTTTATACATCCTATCCAAACTTTGTTCAAGCCATGCAATTCAAACCACAATCTCTCGCTTTTTACCTAAACAACTTTCCTGGAGATAAAAAAAAACAAACAAACTTGATTTGAATTTATTTTTAAAGTCCATGGAGACAAACAGCGAGTAAGCAGGGAGAGGAGAGAAAAAAAAAAAAAAAAAGAACGAGTTGAGTTGTTTGGGCTGAGGAGGCTCTGAGCAGCACAGAGGGGGCATAACTCGCTCTCCCTAAGTGTAAAATGGGATGAGATATTCTGCCTCTCGGACTTAACGTAATGTAAGAGAGTGTGAAATTAAACTGCACACGAATAAAAGGGGCCCTTCATTGTGTGCCGCTGACTGGCTTATCTGGAAATTCAGACAACTGGAACATCCAAAGCCTCCAAACTTGTAGCAATCCCCTTTGTGTGGCTCCAGAGCAAACAATGTAATATCAGAAAGCCGGAGAGGCTCCAAATCCTGTGTCAGATTGCCAAGCACAAAGTAGCTGCAGCCTCGCATCAAGCCCATCCGTGTGTACGCTTTAAGCGCGCATGTGTCCGTCTTCATACAATATAAGTAGACTGTGCACTCACTCCGGCTAACCCCATGTGTATGCCAGTGAGTGCTTCAAATAGATTGTTTCCTCTTTAATTCCAGGCCTTTTACCTATTGATATTCCCTGCACCTATCCCCGCGCCTCTTTTAAACCCCATATGTTAATTTGATTTAGAGCAACTCAAATTGAATAAGAGATAAAGAAAAAAAAGAAAAGAAAAAAAGAAAACGAGGGTAACGGCAAATGTACTGTTATTAATAACCTAAAGTACTGGAGAGGGCTCAAACTCTCTCCCTACATTCTGCCCCTCCCTTTTCCTTCCTCCCTCCCTCCCTCCCTCTCTCTCCACTTTGTTTTGTCCTCTCTGTCTGTGAGTGAGTGAGCTAAGTGAAGTGGGTTATGATGGCGGTGTAATCGGCATCCCTCAAACAAACGGCTGCTGCTATTAAGGGCCATTGTGTTTGCTGCAGTGATGATCAGATTCAATCTAGGGAGAACATTCTGTGCTGGAGCTATGGCAAGGGGGGAGATAGAGAAAAATACCTCGCCTCGTTCCACTCTGCTATTGTGTTCAGGGGACTAGATGTATGCACGCTCTTCAAAAGATGCATATCGACTCAGGGAGCTGCAAAAGTTTAGCTCCGATGAATTTGTGGGCGCTCTCTTGACTGCACAAAGTGAGGCAAGTATTAACTGTTGGGTAATGTTTTGAGGATATATTTGTTTCAATAAGAAGCTCTGCAGACTAGTGCTGCTGGGGGGTGGGTGCAGATGAGAAAATCACTTTTCCTCTCATCTTTGTCCTCAACTTTACCCTCTTCTCCCAGTCTCTGTTTCTCAGTCTAATCTTCCAAGCTGTTAACACACCTTCATAAAAGCCAGTGGAAGCCTGGAGGCCTGAGAAGTCGCATTGTGGCCAGAAGGGTGGAGGCTTAAGTTATGGTTACAGAACACTATATCAAGCTTCTTATTGAGTATTAGTCAGTCATTTAATAGACTGTTGATATGATCGAGGGGCAGCAAGGAGGCCTAGTTATTGCTTCGCAGTGAGAAGATTTGGCTGGTGCTTCTTCATGTGGAATTTGTATGTCGTCTCCATGTCTGCGTGGGTTTCATCCTCCGCGGTCCAAAATTATTGAGGTCTGATGAATTAGAGACGGATTGCCTGTAGGTGTAAGTGTGGATGGTTATCTGTCTGTATTTCAGTCAGCCAACTCATGTGGAATGGACCATTATGTGAGTGAGGAATAAATACAGCACATTGATATTTACTTATTTATAGGCTCTGAGCTTGTCACTCCCCACAAGGAAACGCCAAGCTCACCATCGCAGATCCAGATTGGGGTGGATAAAATAACTTCCCCCAATGGGAACATGGACTTACAGGTGGATGCTTGGGTGGATGTGGGACACATCCAGTTTCTCCACTATGGGACTAATAAAGGAATATCTTATCTTATCTTATCCTGCTTCCTACAAAAGCACATTCCCATATAAATAAACTGCATTCTCCATTATGTTTCAAGGATAATGCACAGGTGTTTTACACACAGGTGTAAACGTTGTAGACTGAAACAAAGCAAAGCAAAATGCAACAAAACTACTGGTTTAGGTTTGATAAAATATCATGTTTTGGCTTAAAAAAGTATGTTAGTTACGTTATTTAGTTAGGGTTGGTAATGCTGAGAAAACAGTACGGTAGAGTTTAAAAATGATCCAACCTGAAAAACCCAGTGCAGTGTTGCCAACTTTTTTTTTTTTTTCAATTAAAGTAGCTAGCGGCACTAAAAAGGCCCCTAATCTGGCAAGAAAGTCTCCAAGTCGGCAACACCGTTATTCTGTCCCTTCAGGCCTCCCTCCAAAGACACTCCCCCAAAATTATCATTATGAACACAAACAACAAATTCACAGCTGTCAAGCTCGCAGCTTGTGGACGACTCCAGTGTTTGACCCACCCATCCAACCAGACACAGCTCATACATGGACTAGGAGACCAGGCTGTGAAGGCTATATGAGCAGCAGCAGCAACAACAGTAGCGTTAAGTGGCAGCATAGCTTTCAGTTCTCATAACCCCATGGAGAAATGTCTCAATGAGCGGGTCCTGTTTCTTTCTCTGTTTGTATTTCGTGTCACCGATTGACATGTGGCGGCAAAGACCCAAGAAAAACAGCAGCATGCCAGCAAAATGCAGAAAACAGTTTAAGGACTGCTGACGCACTGTAACACCAATATGCTATTTTACAAGTCATGTACCATCTAACTCTTACTGTCAGCCCATTTGCACAAAAAGGCTGATAAATAACACAATAACGTGCAAGGTGTTTAGTGTGCAATAAGTACATTTGCCGTCTCATCTGTCCTGAATGCACTGTAAACGCATTCACGTATACATGCTATGGTAAGAGTTAATGATGTAGTCTAAAAAGCAAGAAATACATAATAATTTAACCAGGAGACTGTTCGAGACTGACAGATATTTTGTTTTATAACTTACATTAGTGACGTTTGTCATGTGACGATTGGCACATGGTTTTTATTGACGTTTGTGTTACTATAAGCCCAACCATGATGTTTTCCTTACCCCAGCTAAGGGATTTTCTTGCCTGAACCCAAGTGAGTGGTTTTATTGCCTAAATGACAAATGCCACATGAAAAGGCTAAAATACGTAATCAGGACAGATGAAATGTCCGTGTAATGTCATGGTATTTATATGCCTTCCTGTGGGACCGGGTTGGTTATTTTAACTGATAACTAATAGTAAAATAAATTGTCAGGATTGGTTAGATACCAGTGCCCTCTATTTGGGTCAGTGCTTCTCAAATGTCCTTACATCACAAACCTGTGACCCACAAACACATTAGCAACCAAACTATCGACCCAGTGGCCACAGTGAAGGAGGATGTTTGCTGTGTCTTCATCTGCCTACACTGTAGGCTTCCTATGGTGAGAGAGGAGCCTCTGATTGGAAAAATCACTCTCATAGATCCTCATATAGGGGTAAATCTCTCGCAAATTAGATTATAGTCACATGGGGACCCCCAAGGACCCAGCCTCGGACCTACTGGTTTATCTTAAAATGGTTACAATATTGTCTTGTTTCGTTTCTCTCTCCAGGCCAGAGACCATTCAAGTGCAGTTACTGCCCCTACAGCGCCTCCCAGAAAGGCAACCTGAAGACTCATGTGTTGTGCGTGCACCGCATGCCCTTCGACAACAGCCAGTATCCCGACCGACGCTTCAAGCGCTCCCGTCCCGATACCGACGGCCCAGAGAGGACCCCTGATGACGGCATCGGCGGTCTTACATCTCATCAACCGGTGACTGGAGCAGATGGAAGCCACGGGAGTGACGTTACGTCGTTTGCTGGGGAGGCCACGTCTCGTCACCAGGAGTGAAGCCACCATGAGCTGAGCTGGTTTATAACATCCAGGACGGAGGTATGTGTTGGACAATGCATTACCATAAATGCCCTAGATTATCAGACAAACACTCCCCGATGCACATCAATGTTGGTCACTGTAAGACTCGTTTCCAACAGACCTGACCAAACAACATCGAGACAATGAATCAATAATATAGATTCCTACATTCTAAACTCAAAATAAACATACTCCATGTGTTTTATTGGAAGTATGTTACTAAGAGGACGTTATAATCTATGTATTTGTGATGAAGTGACTCAGCATTTTTGTCTTTTAACCGAGCACAGTGGTGTAAGAACTGAAAGGAGAAAGAGTTAAAAATGATTAATAAAATCATGCTTTTCAGACAAATCATGAAGGAAGGAGGCTATGAAGCGAGAGAGAAGCCAGATGAAAATCATTAGAGAGACTTTTTCTCCAAAAATAATGCTTTTATCAGAAAAATGATCCGTGTAAACGATTGAGCGGAACAGTTACTGTAGGGAAGATGGAGGAGGCGGTGGAGGAAGAGGGGGGCTTTTGAATGCACACTGCCACCACCACCACAGCCACCCCTGAACATAACACCAGTGGCTGCCATTTTCCTAGTGTGAGTGATGAGCACTGGATGTATGTGTGTGTGTTGTAGGGTCAGTGGAGGCCATGGTGGCGTGTGTGTCGGAGATAGAGGGGAAAGGGTGGTGGGGGGGTGCATTGGTGCCAGCCTGACTGGAGCTGTCATCGCAGAGGAAATCAATTCAACAACACACACACACACACACACACACACAGTCCTACAGTGGTAACCCGACTCTGGACGGTATACGTCAGGGGGTCAAGTTGAGTCCCATCAGCTGGCCAGAGCCCCTCAAGTCACCTCCTTCCCTCCTCCATCCTTCCCTACGCTCTCAGTCTCTCTATTACGAGCCCAGTCCGTTGTAACGACCTGGAAAATACGACACAAATCAATCAGCAGTGTATTTAAAGCATCCATTAGCTGACTCTAAGGCTTGTTCTGCTCTGGTTTTGGCAATTCAATGTCCGGAGGTCACCTTACTGGCTCCCCGGCAGAGAAGGACGGGGAGTTTTAGCTGATTGTGTTTTAGCTTGGGCCGCTTCATCACGACAGATGACAGTTTGGTACTTTGGCGAGCACCTGGACCAAGCTGTGGGGGAATTTTCTGCCTCAGAAGTAAAGATGAGACATAACCAGCTGCGTTCTGTACATAGAAAAGGTGTATGACATCCTGCTAAATGTTCAAGAGATTAACAGAGGCATTCAGGCCTCAACTCAGACAAAAAGCAGGATTGATCTCCTCCACTGGTATGCTCTTTTAAAGTTGCTACACAGGGAGGGACATGATGGAAAATTAGATAATCATTCACCTGCTATATGTCTCTAATTATACTACCTTTTATATATAAAAAGTTGTTTTTTATTTTCAAAGGAGGCATTCTCTTTTTGTGTATAAGTAGTATTTTATTCTCTATCTGTATGTGATTTTTCCTAAGGTGGAAAAAAGCAACATGAAACATTGAAAACAATGTTTTGATCTCATAAAATCAAGCTACATTGCTTTAAGGGTAAAAAAAGTATCGGCTTTGATTGTACTTAGTTGTGCCGGCAGCTGTTGGTTACGACTGGGCGAGGAGAATAAGAAAGTATGGAGCTTTGTGTTGTGTCGGTATTGGCGGTAGGGGGTTGGGTGCTGGGGGTTGTTAATGTTTTTCTGATAAAGAGAAATGATCCGGACTTTAGGAAAGTCAATATCTTCCCGCACAAACACACAGGAGGTGGCGGGGAGGGCTAAACTCTTAAAACCCCAGGGCCATGGCTCTGCCGAAAGGAGTTTACAGTCCGACACAATGCACTCACACACAAATATACAACAACAGGCTGAGAAATACAATCCTACAGCACACATGGGGAGATGGAGGAGTAAGCAGAGAGAACGAAGGAGAGCGGAAGTGTAGAGGCTAAAGAAGGGCAGAGAGGAAAAAGGAAAGAGCAATAGAGTAAGTTGAATATTCTGCTGTAATTGTGGTTTTAATTGTGTCACAGTTCGATTTTTTTTGGCCACAGAAAAATACAGTATCAACAGTACATGAAATACTGTATTTTATTTGCATTTCTTTCTTTTTTTGGTAGCCAACAGGACAGTATATTTTTCACTGCCTTAAAACGTTTAAGCGTGTAGGGTCTGTAGATTTCAAACTGTGTTTTTGGTGGCTGTAGCTTGCTTTTCTTTATGTGTGTTTACATGCGTGCGCGGTCCGAACATTTCCAAATATATTAGCAAAGAGTCAATATGGGGAAAAAAAGTTTTTTTTTAAGTACACATTCCAATTTTTGGCAACCTGGCTTTTCCAACTTACTAAATGAAGCATGTGGATCAGTGCGGTTTCATCATCTTGTTCAGATGAGGCAATCTTTTTTTTTGTTTTGTTTTGTTTTGACACTGGAGAGCGCCATTTGTTGTGATTCCTCTGTGACTTGTACTCTTTGTCCATCCCTGAGAATGATGCCCCCCCCCTCGCTGCTGTAATCCCAAAATAATCCATTCCATTGTCCCTGTGCTGTTTGATCTCCGCCAGGCTTCGTATTGAAGTAGCACACACGGTTTGCTCAATTATAATCACTGGTGCAAGAAGAATAACTAAAAAATCATAAAAAATGAAACCATGCCCATTTATTTCAACCTGCAATGGATTCTGTAGTATGCAATCCTATAGTCCAAATACTGTCCACATTCCTGGTTGAACGAGATTTCTATAGGAGAAGTGGGCTTTGTTTCAAACTGTTAGCTTATATTAACAGTCGATAACTTTATATTTAAAAGAGAAATATCCTTGGTCGTTATTTATTACTGCACTCTCAGAAATAATGTGTAAAATTTGTACCTTTAAGGGTCCAACAGCTCGTCACTGGGGCAGTACCCTCAAAGGTACACCATTTGTACCTATCAACATGGGAACATTTTTGTACCCTTCCTGTTAGTACCTCATGGGGACATTTATGCACCCTGGGGTACAAAAATGGACTTTAACACTCTGGGTACTAAAATGTACCCTTGTAAATGGTACAAATTTGTTCTCTAGAGGGTACAGCCCCAGTGACAAACCATTTGTACCTTGAGAGGTCAAATCTGTACTTGATAAAACATGAAATAGTCAAAAACATGTTTCATTCAATTTATTTATCTGAAACAGAATCAATCAAACATCAATAATCGAACAATACAATTTTCAAAAAAATCAACAATACAATATACTTTTCAATGAAACAATCAAACAGACATTTGCTTTAAAAACATCATATTCCTAACTAAATTAATCAATCTTCAAATTTTAACAGAAACACAACAAAAAATTGTAACTATTCCCACACACACACAACACACTCAAATAACACCTAAACCTCTCTCTACATTCTCACACACATACATCTCACACATCACACACACTCACACACACCTTTTCAGCCCCTCTCAATTTATATTCTCATCTCTCTCTCCTCCCCCATTCCAAAAATATGCTAAACCCCAATGACTAAAATACTCAAATCATATCACCACCCTAAGGTGTTCTCAAGAAAGTATTTTCTCAGTACATCCTCAACTTCATCCATCCTTCATCTCTTTCTACGCCATCACCATAATGGGTCTTTGACCACAAACTCTGGCTCATCTTTCATATTCATTTTCGATCATGCACATTCTCTCGATGGAGGCTGCATCCTCACCAATTACAGCAGCACCTGCGAAGAAAAACCGAAAATAAAACACGAACAACAAAACTCATTACAAATTTTAAAAGAAAAACAAAACCAAGACACAATCTATTAATTACAAGTAAACCAAAAAACAAACATCATCAAAACAAAACCACACACACAAAAAACTATTTCACAAAAAAAATAATAAACACCTTACAAAAAAAAATATTTTACATTCCTCCCTTTCACACCCTCACAGATCTTACATACCCACAACCACAAACACAAGTGCCTTTAACCGAACTATCCTAACCAAAAGAAAAACGCCAACGAATCTTGACTAGCTTTCCCATCACAATGCGACCTTCGTAAAAGACATCATTTTTTTTTCTCCTAACGTTATAAAACACACGCTATGTGCTCAAAGGAATTTTCATATTTTAAATACAAATGCAGCCAAACACCAGTCAGTGGAGGAAGCAAAAAAAAAGGGACAGCAGATCTTCTGATAGCTCATCTTAGCTACAAGTGAACGCAGGACAGCGGAGCGCCTTTTTTTTTATTCCATTACACAATTTACATTTATCAACATGTCACAAAAGAACTGATTTTAGTCAACTTATCTTAAGAACCGGATGAATTAATCATAACACCCAAAACTCCCACCTCCACTTCACACTAGCTTTTTAATAAGTACAGCTACATGTAGCTACATAATCCACTTACCCCTACACAAATCTGGCATTTTTCTGCGCATCCATTCACAGACTTCTTTCTTTTTGCCAAACTTTTCTTTACTCTTCTCACTTCATCTTGTAACCAAATGCCCGCTCTCTTTAATTTTCTTTTCAAGGCTACCAGGCAATAAAAAAAATAAAAAAATGTACTTTAATAAAAAATATCCAAAAATTTGAACATTATAATTACACTACCATATTAACCCAAATAAAGACAGTATTTTTCATCAAAATCTAAAACAGCGCTTATATTCAGTCTAGTATTTATATATGTAAATCAACGGTACGCCAAAAGACTTTCCCCCAATAGTCAGAGGCCGTCTCTCTCCCTCAACATTAGCAACAAAGAAATCCATTTCATATAATGTTACAGTATTCTAATTACCCCACAACTTCCTAATTTTTTTTAATACCCAGCAACACACATGCAAGGCATGTCACGCTAAAAACAAGGAGCTACCTTACACAGGTCTCTCTCTCCTATAAATATAGTGTCTCCCTATTCTCTCTTGTAAGGACAATATGGTACAGTCACCTTTGGGTGCTAAAATCGCATGCATTAGATTTTTACTGCAAGAGAAACGAAATTACAGTTACAATTACATAATATATCATATTCCAACCACTACTTTTTATTATTATCTTATGATTTCATCTTAAAAATATTTTTCCAAAAACTGCTTCTAAAATCGCTTTATTTGGTCAATACATATTCTAATTTTTTCTTAATTGTATCAGAAATATACAGCTCTAATATCAAAACTACAAACTTTCCAACTTACATACCAGTCCCTCCAATCTTTAAAAGGGACTTAGCAACAGAGTCCAAACAACCTACATATTCAGCATATAGGAACCTTAAATAGAAAAAATATAATTAGTGTTATAAAACTTTACCATGAACTGCAAAAAATCAGGATTTCCTAAACACAATCAACAATATGCATATTATTACCAAACAATCAATTAATCATTTAAATAATTGACAGATATAGGATAAAATAATAATTAATTACATGTTTTTTCATCCTATCCAAACGCCGCAGTACTACAGAACATAATGTTTCCTCATTTAATTCATTAAAACGACTCTCCACTTCACTCAGCTGTCTAACGTCGCTAACACTCTAACGTCGCTAACACTGCTAACGTCGCTAACACTGCTAACGTCACTAACATTCTAACGGACTACATTCTAACGAGCTAACTGTAAACAGACCACCATAACAGTTACCGATCTCGTATTTTCAACTCTAAGTGGATAGTGGAAACAGAGGCAGCAAACAGACAGCGGAGTGGAGCACCGCAACAGTAAACTGGAACAGAGGCTAACTGAAGCTATCCAGGACACAGAGGCTCAGCGGGCAGAGCCATAGCAACTGTCAGCAAGCACGGCAGAGGTAACGCCCTCCTCCTCGCAACCGCCTTCATTACTTCAACATGCCATATACATGTTAGGCTGCAATCTCCCTCACAACATAGTCTTACAGCGTCCATAAAACTTACTGCAGAAAAACTGAAGCCCACAGGCATCTTATAGTAAACATTAACCTGTTCTTAGGGAAAACCAGTGGGGAGGGGAAAAAACGAGTTGAGAATTTGACCCAAAGGTACATTTTAGTCTAACGTGATATTAAATTACCGCGCAATGATATCAGCAAATTTTAGCTATGTCAACGTTAGCAACGCTACCTAAGTTAATATTTAGCATTAATAAAACAATTTCCATCCAACAACACAACCCCCCGTGGATTAAACTTAACGTTACAAAGCACAAAAGATGTCTCAACAAGCATTTGTCATTTGACCTTTTATACTAAGCTAATGTCCGAGTTTTTCTGAGCTAGCATCATGTTGACTAGCATGCTAGCTAAATTTAGTCCGTTTTTTTCAGTTTCATCAAAGCTCTTCAACATATAAAGCTCTATATATCTTCAACTTCAGTTCATTTATAAATTAACTTACCTCTAAATCTCTGGCTTCTATATTTGTCAGATTTATCCCAGCCTGCTAGCTTCAGTAGAAGTTCCTCCGTCACCAGTCGTCCATCTCCGCCTCACCTACAGCCCAAGTGCTACTGGTGGGAGGAGCAGTTTGCGCGACACGTGCCGTTGCGTCATAACGCGCATGTATCAGGGGCATGATCAACCTTTTTCATAAAACTGTGTGATGTTTATGTTTTTAATTTTATATTTATTATTTAAATAAATAAAAAAGCAAATCTATTAAGATAATAGAAATAGTTTAATTATTATTTCTAGATCATTTTGATTTCAATATTATGTCTATTGCTTCTTATAACACTGTAACCCAGGCATGGCCAAAACGAGCCTGTGGCCGTACGGCACGTTGAGCTTTTAATCCAGCCCATCAAATACTAACAAAATTATCCAACAATTAACAAAGACCACAAACTTTATCACTGCAAAAAGTACCAACAACACTCTCTCACTAAATCAAATGTTATCATTTACTTTAAGTTAATGCTTTTCTATTTGTACTTTTTACACTTAACAAAATTTCTCAATTTAATCAAAAACCACCCGGTTTTCCTCTATTCATCCACTACAGCCTCACATTGTCATTTACCCCTTTTTGGAAAAAATGTACAGTGGGACCTTTGTTCATTTTGAACTTAAATGTACCCTTTTAACCCCAAAATGTACATTAAGTACCATGTGGATCAACTCAGGACCTTAGGACATCCCAGCAGTTGTACCTTAAGACAAAATGTACCTCAGTTGTACCTTAAACAAAATGACCTCAGTTTACCTTATTTTCTGACAGTGTGCACATCTGTTTGACAAAAGACATTGAAGAGGTGTATCAAACATGGACCGTTTACCCTTTTTGCAGTCTAGACAGTCTGATGTACTTTGAAGCAGTAAGATTTATCTGGTGTTTTTTTTTCCTGCATTAAAATCCTCTACCTCTGAGAAACATTGTGCATTTGTGTCTGGTTCCTTTCAAACCAGTCAGGTCAAACACTCCACTGAGGAAGATGAACCACTCTGACTGCAGAGGGGCTGCAGACACCAAGCACTGAAATGTTTCACCCAAATCAAAGTGATAGTTTGGTTCTTAAAACCTACCTTGAATATTGCCCATAAAAAATGATAAATTCAGAATGACGTTTGCTTGCAAATGCTGGATGTTATTCACTCAGTCACTAAACTTGGATCTAAAATCAAGAGTGCTAGAAATAAATGGTGGCACCGAGAAGACTGGAAACAAGTCTACAGCCACGTCATCAGCTCTTTGAGGCACTGTGGTGCTTTGCGTTAAATGTTAGCATTTGCGTGCTAACACGCTCACCATGACAGTACTAACATGTTGATAGTTCCCATGTTAGTTTTGCATGTTACCATGCAAACATTTGTTAAAGTTACTGTTAGTAACTTTTAACTGGTAATGAAACATTCTCATTTTAATATTAATGCCTCCGTATGACCTACATAAGCATACAAGACCATCGCCAAAAATACTGGCTATTTCTGTAAAGCTGAATGCCTGTCATCAGGGTTGATTCCTTGAAAAATCAAACGATTTATGACACCCAGGTTGCCCAGACTACCTTTAGCTCCAGCGGTAGACGGAGATCTCCGCAGACAGCTGGTCCTCTGACACCACCCTTCTGGAGATCCAGGCTGTGTTGCTGGGCCCACTGGAGGGACGGGAGCATCCCAGTCTCACGGCAAAGCGTTATGTTAGTCAGTATTACGTCAGTTTACGTGCTTATTCTAGGATCTCTCAGGATGTTTTCCCTTAACCTAAGTGGTTTTGTTGCCTCATCCTAAGTGAGTGGCTCTGTCGCCCCCTGCTGGTACTGCACGTCCATACAGACGTGTAATTTTCACATCTCTACGAGGCAAAATGGGACACTGATACAGATCTGGTGGACAGGCGGGTTTATTACACAGGAGAACCAGAACCAGGATTGTGTGGGGTAGACTGTCAGACTCTGCTGCAGTAAACGAGAGGTTTTCTAAAGGGATTCTGGTGCTGGGAAACACTACCGCTATTGTCCACAGGGGCCGCCAAAAAAACACAAAATTAAAGTACCAGTAGACTTAGCTACCATGAAAGTCGTCTTTTACAAGTGTCAGTGCATATGATGTTCGCTTCACCATAATCGATATAACAAACAGCTGCTCTGTTAAAAGTTCACAGAGTAACCAAAAGATTTAAAATGTAAAAATTAATCCATTTGTAATGGAAGCCTTACGAACATTTCATAAGTGTTGAACGCTCACATCAACCGCTTTGCAAGTATAAGGTCTGAGGAGCAATGTAAATGCAAAGTGAGGGAACATGAAAAAAAAAAAAAACTGCAGTGAAAGGACAAAAAAGGGGGGGAAAAGGCAAAACAGCAGCTGAATTTGAAATGTTGTCCCCAGGATGAGCGCTTTTTACTGTTAATGGAGAAATAGAGTGCGTGGCATATTTAATGGGTTTTGTTTTTATTGTACAGCACTGAATAATTAACTGGGAAGCAGCATGTCACATAGATTTATCTTTTAATTAAAATAACGTGGTTCACGCATATTTGAGTGGTAGTCCAAATAAATGCAATATCCAAATTTATGTTTTGTTTATCTTCCTGTTAATTATCCGGAGATTGTTCACTGTACAACCCTTCATATTCCCTCTCTCTGCATCTGTCTCTCCCCCTCTCTCTCCCTCTTTCTCCTAGTAATAACCAGTCAGGTTTTATTAATTTATGGATAATTGTGGCTACATGAATAAGGTGCATGGCATGAAACCAGCTCATTCTCATAAAGTGAGATGAATGTGTCAGGCTGGCTGATGCCTCCACATGACAGCAATAAAGAGAGGAACATTTTTTGTCCTTGTCTCTAGAATCAGACTAATTTCCAATATCTTCCCATTAGAGCTGAGACAAGTGAAAACAACCAGCGACTCCTCGGATGCACGCTACATGCAGTAAAATAACCTCAACAAAGGACAAAGACAACAAGGTTTAACATTTATTAACACGTCTCAAGATATTTCATGGCCATCAATCTAACAGTTGTTGAGATATTTCTTTCTGAAACCTCATGATGGCGCTAGAGGAAAAGTCAGGGGTTACCTAAGTCATTAAGGATTAATCCTCTTGGAACAATGCATTTCTCTGCTAACTGAGTAGATAAAAAGTGAAAACTTTGACCAGCACCACCAGCTGCTGAGATATTTCAGTCCAAAATGGTGGATTGACCTAACGACAGACGTAAACCTCGAGGGAAATGTAAGGAAACATTTAACTCTATCTCCCAAGGGGCATTTTGATACTGAAAAAGACAATCACCTAATTTAAAATTATGTTGCATTCTCTAAATTCATAATCTCGATCATAATCTATGCATGAAACGAGTCCAATAATCTAGGAAGCACTTCCTGAAGACAGTTCAACAATTTTTTACGCTGTAGAGGAGATTATTAAGGTTTCTCTAAATTTTTATCCTGATTATGGACACCTGGTTTCTTGTTTACGTGACAGAGTGTATGTAAATGTTGTGAGTGGGTATAATGTGTGTTTCCACTGTCACCAAATCAGATAATCTATTACTAGATAGATAGATAGATAGATAGATAGATAAGATAGATAGATAATAGAAGAGTGATTTTTTTCAACATACTATTCTATAATTTTTTATGACTTTTATATTTTTAAAACATTTTTAGACAAACTATACTATGACTTTCCTATACTTTTATACTTGATACTATACTTGTCTTATTCCAGAGTTTGTTCGACATACTATACTACGACTTTTTTCAGCATGCTATTTTGTGAATTTTCTATGACATTTTCAAGTAACTATACTGTGACTTTTTTTTTTCAACATATTATACTGTGAATCTTTCATCATACTATACTATGACATTTTCGACTATTTGTGACGTTTTACGACTTTTTTCGACATACTACATTATGACTTTACAAGATACCATAATATGACTTCTTTAAACATGCTATACTATGATTTTTTTAATAGCTGTTTTCAACATACTATATTATGACTGATTATTTCTGACATTTTCAACTAACTATACTATGACTTTTTTGACTTTGCTGTGATTTGTGTCAATATATTACGCTATTGCATCTTAATGACGTTTTCAATTATCTACTGTATACTCTGACTTTTTATGACTTTTTTAACATACTGTGCTATGACTGACATTTTTCAACACACTCTGCTATGACTTTTTTTCAACATACTATACTGTCACATTTTTAAGTTTTTTCAACAAACTATACTATGACTTTTCTACGACATAATATTCTAAGGCTTTTTTACAACTTTTTTGAATACAATACTATGACTTTTTCAACAGACTACTTTTTCATGACTTTATTTGACTGACTATGCTATCACTTTTTATGACCTTCTTCGACACCCTACGCTATGACTTTTTTTGGACTTTTTTCAATTACTATACAATTTGTTTCATAGTTGTTTATGGCTGTTTTATGACTTTTTTGACATTATTTTACAACACACTATACAATGACTTTTTGTGACTATTCTGACATACAGTACTATGACTTTTTCTGGACTTTTTTATGCTATAATATGACTTTTTTGACATACTATCATGACTTTTTTTAACACATTATACTATGACATCTTTAATACTTTTTCGATATACAATATAATTTACTTTTTTCAACATACTATACTATGATTCTGTTTATAGAAAGACTATAACATGACATATGCCTATGAATGTTTTCCCCAACACACTATACTATGACTTTTTTAGTTTAAAAAAAATATATAATGTGATTGTGTCACGACTTTGTACAAATCAGGCTTGGACTCAATACCAGACTCAGAAGCAGGGATGGTCAAAAACAATCAGCGTCTTTTAATCAAAAAGGTCAGGTCGGTACACGGTAGAGCAGATAACATGCAATCAAGTCCAAAACAGCAGGCAAAGGGCAATGTCAAAAAACAAGATTCAACGGCACGAGTAGGCAAAACACGAGGAATATTTGCTGGTACGCTTTTCACGGGGGAATAAGACGAACTGGCACAGAGGGAAGGGGAAGCACACATTAAATAGTGGTGAGGGGAGTGACTGACGATGCACAGGTGAACACAATCAGGGCGGGGAGAAGACAATCAGACACAGGTGAATGGTGTTAGAAACTAGGTCAGGAGGAGGTGCTCAACAGTGCAGGCGGGAAAGCATGCAGGCAGGAAGTGAAGTGATCTGAAACGAGAGGGGATGTCAGAATACAAAATAAAACAGGAAGTACAACAAAGAAAATGCAACAAGCAACACAAAACCTAAGACCTTACAGATTGTTTTTTAACATACTAGAATTTTTTTTTGTCGTGCTGTACTGTGACTTTTTTCAACATACTATAATATGCCTTTTTTATGAAGTTTTAATTGACATACTATAGTTTGACTTTCTTTTCAGCGTACCATTTCATGACTTTCTTTCAATATATCATACTATGATTTATTTTCCCTGACATACTATATAATGACTTTTTTTTAACATACAATACTATGATGTTTTTCGACGTACTATACTATGACTTTTTTTCAGCATACTATACTATGACTTTATCAGACTTTTTTGACATGAAGTTTGACGTTTTTGGGCCATTTTTTGACATACCATACAGTCACTTTATTTCAAGACACTCTGCCATAATTTTTATTTCCACATGCTACACATTTTTTTTTACTGACATACTATCGCTTTTTTGACCTTTTATTCAATCTTTTTTTTCGACACACTATACTATGACTTTTGTATGACTTTTTTTCGACATATTATACTCTGACTTTTTTTGACATAGTATACCATGACTTTTTTTTAGGACCTTTTCAAAATACTATACTACGACTTTTTCTTTTTAGGTCAAATTATATAAATTATAATATATTGTGACTTTGTAATATATTGTGAGTTTGTCCGGTCTTTTTTCAGACTATATTTTCATTTTTATTTATTTTTTTTTTTTTTACTTTGTTTTTCCCAAAACTATACTACAACTTTTTTAGGACTATATTTTTTGACTTTTTTTGTATATACATTTTTTTACACTATATCTTTTTAATGCTTTTTCCCCCAAAAACTATGATGAACTGAATGCTATGACCTCATGTTTTAATTTTTTCCGCATACTATGACTGTTATTTCGACATACGATACTATGACTTTTTTATCAGTGCTTTCAACATGCTATACTATGACTTTTTTTAAACATACTATAACCTGACTTTACTTAGACATACTTCTATCAAGACTTTTTTTTTTTTTATCACTATGGCTTTTTTGACATATATACCATGATTTTTTTGCACTATACTATAGTAAGCCTTTTTTGTTGCTATACTACAGTACAACTTTATTGCAGATAGTATACTGTCTTGTTTTTGGACTATTTCTTTTCGTCAAACTATACTATCACATTTCTTTATTTTTGATCTACTATACTATGACTTTTTGAGGACTATTTCAACATGATATACAGCATACCATACACTTTTTTGAACTATTTTTGACATACTATGAGTTTATTTCACCACACTATGTATATACATTTCTATGCTATATCGTTTTTATGCTTTTTCCCCCAAAAACGTCATTTTGACATACAACTTTTTGCAACATACAATGCTATGACCTCATGTTTTTAATTTTTTCCGTATACTATGACTGTTATTTCCACATACGATACTAGGACTTTTTTTTATCAGTGCTTTCAACATGCTATACTATAACGTTTTTAAACATACTATAACATGACTTTACTTAGACATACTATATCAGGACTTTTTTTATCACTTTTGTAACATTTTACATATGACCTTATGTTATCACTTTTTTTCAGCATACTACACTATCATTTTTAGCACTTTTTTTCTGTCTTTTATTTGACATACTATACTATGACTTTTTTTGACAAACAATGACTATACAATGACTTTATTTTGACATACTTTTTAATGAGTTTTTATCACTTTCAATGCACAATACTATGTTATCAACATGACATGTTATCAATTTTGTCAGCAATATGTACTGACTTTTTTTCGACATACTATGCTATGACTTTTTTGTCACTTTATTCTACATACTATACTATGATCTTTTTTCAACATACTATAGTATGATTTTTTTGCCATATACTATGACTTTTCATCACTTTTTTTTGATATACTATGCTATGACCTTTTTTATCACTCTTTTCGACATACTGTATTATGACTTTTTCTCACTATTTTTGACATACAATGCTGACTATATTTTTTTTCAACACTAAGGCTTTTTATAATTTTTTTACTGACAATACTATGACATTTTTATCCCTTTTTTGACATTCTATAGTGAGACCTTTGTGAAATATTATAATGTGACTTTAAACCACTTTTTTTTCGATAAACTACGCTATGACTTTTTTCAACAAACTATCACTTCTTTAGCACATTTTTTGACATATCACTTTTTTGGACATACTATACTATGACTTTTGTGACGTAATATACTATGACTTTTTATGACTTTTTTTTTCAACATACTACTTGACATACTATACTATAGCTTCTATTATGACTATGGCCACCACTGTGTCTCAGCTGAGAGATTTGAGGTGTCGCCTATTTTTGAAGTGAGCTGCAAGTGTTTCACCATAGCAACAGACAGTGAAAGTGATCGTTTGACTGTATATTAACATCATATCAGCAACATAACTACACATTCCATGTAGAAAATGCTACGGACATGAAAAAAAGTCAAGATGTATTTTTAAATCAACTCTTCCTGCTGTCATTTCAAAATAAATTTTCAAAATAATTTTTTCTGTGGGCAGAACTCCTTCTGTTGTTAACACAAGGCTTTTATTCTGAAATATGCACAGGACAGTGTTGTAGGACTTACAGTGACTTGCAGGACTCTGAATAATATAGTAGATAGAGATTTTAATTGTAAATTATTGCTATTTTTTATGAATGAGCACACCTTTCTCTGTCTAAAATAAATATAAATGACATTTATAATGAAATGATATGGTCATGCATGGCAAGAGAAAAATGCTATTGTAAATTATATTTTTGTTTGTAGACTTTGTGTTTGTGAGCTAAGTTTTGTCATTATTATGTTTATGTGTGACATTTGTAGTAAATCTGGCTGAGCAGAAGTCTGTGTGTGTGTGTGTGTGTGTGTGTGTGTGTGTGTGTGTGTGTGTGTGGGCAAATTACACTATGACTTCTTTTCAACATGCTATGACTTTTTTTTCAACATATTATACGATTGTTGCAACATACAAACTTCGAAACACAATACTTTGACTTTAGGTTATCAATTTTGTCAGCATTGTATACTATATTTTTTCAGTTATTTCTACATATTATACTATGATCTTTTTTGACATACTATAGAATGATTTTTTTACCCGTTTTTATCAGTTTTTTTCGACATACTATTCTATGACTTTTTATCAATTTGTAGGATATACTATACGAAGACTTTTTCTCATCGTGTTAAACTTTGACTTTTTTATAACTTTTTTCGACATACTATACGATAACTTTTTTTAACATACTTCTTTTGACATAATATGACTGTTTTTACTGACTATGTTATCACTTTTACTTAAGCGAAGGCTTTTTATATTTTTTGACTTAGAAGACTGTGACATTTTTATGATGTTTTTCCACTTACTAAAGTAAGACCTTTGCATATTATGATATGCCTTGTTATCACTTTTTTTGACATACTACACTATGACTTCTTTCGACACACTATTCTGTCACTTTTTTCAACTACAATACTATCACTTTTTTATCACATTTTTCGTCATATTATATTACGACTTTATATCACTTTTTTCAACTTGCTATACTATGACTTTTTTTTCCAATATACTATACTATGACCTTTTTCTTGACATACAATACTGTGATTTTTTTTTATCACTTTTTATCAATATATTATATTGTGGCTTTTTGACATATTATATTATGACTTTTTATCACTTATTTATTAAATACTATAATATGACTTTTAGCAAATTTTTTTTTCATCTACTTTATCACTGTTTTTAATTTTAATTTTTAATTAATTAAATTTTTTGACGTACTATACTATGACTTTTTTGGGTGAAATTTCTCGACATACTAAACTGACTTTTTTTCATGAATTTTTTTTGGCATACTATACGATGGCGAAAAATGGCAAAATATTTCAACATACTATACTATGACTATTTCATGAAGTTCCTTGACATACTATACTGTGACTTTTTTGTGAAATCATTCAACATTCTATACCATGACATTTTTTGGTGAAATATTTCAATATATTATACTATGACTATTTCATGAAGTTCTTTGACATACTGTACTCTACAGTACAGTCTACATACTGACTTTTGTTGTGAAATCTTTCAACATTCTATACTATGAGTTTTTTTGACAATTTTTTGACATTCTCTACTATGATTTTTATCATCAAATTTTTTTCTTTAATTTATATCATTAAATTTTTTGACATACCATACTATGACTTTTTTTGGTGAATTTTTTTTACAGTACTACACTATGACTTTATTTAAAGAAAATTTTAGAAATACTATAGTATGATTGATTCATGAAATTCATTGACATATTGTTCTGTGACTTTTCGATGAAATCTTTTAACAGATTATACTATGACTTTCTGTCATGATATTTGCCGACATACAATACTAGGACTTTTTTGGTGAAAACTTTCGATTACTATATAAGGAGTTTTTTTCATGAAATTTGACACACTTTTCTGTGACTTTAAATAATGAAAGGTTTCGGCATACTATACTATAAGTTTTTATTGTGAAATTCTTCAACACACTATAGTATGACTTTTTTGGTGAAATCTTTCGACATGCTGTACTACAGGATGTCTTTTTTCATAAAATTTTGCAAACTATTATACTATGACTTTTTTGATCAAATTTTTTGACATACTACCAGTATGACTTTTTTCATGAAATTTTTAACATGCCATACTATGACTTTTTTCCAAAATTTTTTTGACATACTTTAATATGAACCTCTTAATGAAATTTTTTGACACTATACTGTGACTTTTATTCATGAAATTTATCAATATAATATAATTTGACTTTTTTTAATCATAATATTATTTAACATACTAAAATATGATCGTTAACATGAAGTTTTTGAAGATTCAGTACTATGACCTGTTTTTCATGAAATTTTTCGACATACTGTACGATGACTTTTTTTCATTGAAATTCATCAAAATAATATAATTTGACTTTTTAAAGTTATAATATTTTTTAACAGTACAATATGATTGTTAACATGAAATTTTTTCGACATACTATACTATGACTTTTTTCCATGAGATTTATCAAATTAATATTATTTGATATTTTTAAATTATAACATTTTTTAACATAGTACAACATGAAATTTTCAGGATTCAATACTATGAAATGTTTTTTAGAAATTTTTTGACATACTATTCTATTACTTTTTTCATGAAATTTTTAAACATGCTAGACTATGATTTTTTTTCATAAAATTTTTCGACATACTATACTATGACTTTTTTCAAAAAAAATTTCGACAAAAAATTCATGAAATTTAACACCATAATATAATTTGACTTTTTTTTATCATAATATTGTTTAACATACTATAATATTGTTTCATACTGTGATTGTTAACATTAATTTTTTCAAGATTAAATACAATGACTTTTTTTCATGAACTTTTTCAACTTCCTATAATGACTTTTTTCAATCGTAAAACCTTATTACAACCTATAATATGATTGTTAAGATGAAGTTTTTCAAGATTCAATACTATAATTTTTATTCAAAAAATTTTTCGACATACTATGCTATGATTTTTTTTCATGTAATTTTTCAACGTACTATAATATGACTTTTCTATCATAATACCTTATTAAAAAGTATAATATGATTGTTAACATGAATTTTTTCCAGATTCAATACTATGACCTGTTTTTCATGCAATTTTTCGACATACTATACTATAACTTTTTTCCATGAAATTTTTCAACATAATATAATTTGACTTTTTTTAAACATATTGTTTAACGCCGTAAACTATGATTGTTAACATGAATTTTTTCAAGATTCAGTCCTATCACCTGTTTTTCATGAAATTTTTTGACAGACTATACTTTGACTTTTATTCATGAATTCTTTCGACATACTATACTATGACTTTTTTCTTGAAATTTTTCAACATACTATAATATGACTTTTCTATCATAATACCTTATTAAAAACTATATGATTGTCAACATGAATTTTTTCATGATTTAATACTATGACCTGTTTTTCATGAAATTTTTCGACATAGTATACTATGACTTTTTTTCCAGGAAGTTTTTCAACATAATATAATTAGACTTTTTTTCATCATAATATTGTTTCACACAGTAAACTATGATTGTTAACATTAATTTTTTCAAGATTCATTACTATGACCTGTTTTTCATAAAATTTTTCGACATACTATACAATGACTTTTTTCATGAAATTATTCGACTTACTATATTATGACTTTTTTCATGAAATTTTTCAACATACTATACTATGACTTTTTTTCTTGAATTTTTTCAACATACTATAAGACTTTTCTATCATAATAACTTATGAAAAACTATAATATGATTGTTAACATGTTTTTTTTCAAGATTTAATACTATGACCTCTTTTTCATGAAATTTTTCGACAAACTATACTATAACTTTTTTCATGAAATTTTTCGACATAGTATAATATGACTTTTCTATCATAATAATTTATTAAAAACTATTATATGAAAGTTAACATGAATTTTTTCAAGATTTAATACTATGACCTGTTTTTCATGGAATTTTTCAACATACTGCACTATGACTTTTTTCTATGACATTTTTCAACATAATATAATTTGATTTTCTTTTAACATAATATTGTTTAACGCCATAAACTATGATTGTTAACATGATTTTTATCAAGATTGAATACTATGACCTGTTTTTCATGAAATTTTTTGACATACTATACTATGACTTTTTTTCATGAAATTTTTCAACGTAGTATAATATGACTTTTCTATCATAATAACTTATTAAAACCTATAATATAATTGTTAACATGAATTTTTTCAAGATTTAATACTATGACCTCCTTTTCATGAAATTTTTCGACATACTATACTATGACTTTTTTACATCAAATTTTTCAACATACTATACTATGACTTTTTTTCATTTTTTTTTTTTTTTTTTTTCATGAAATTTTTCGACATACTATACTATGACTTTTTTTCATGAAATTTTTCAACATACTATACTATGACTTTTTTTTTTTTTTTTTTTTCATGAAATTTTTCGACATATTATACTATGACTTTTTTTCATGAAATTTTTCGACATACTATACTATGACTTTTTTCATGAAATTTTTCGACATACTATACTATGACTTTTTTTCTTGAATTTTTTCAACGTGCTATAATATGACTTGTCTATCATAACAACTTATTAAAAACTAAAATATGATTTTAACATGAAATTTTTCAAGATTTAATACTATGACCTGTTTTTCATGAAATTTTTCGACATACTATACTATGACTTTTTTTCATGAAATTTTTTGACATACTATACAATGACTTTTTTCTTTAATTTTTTCAACGCACTATAATATGATTTTTCTATCATAACTTATTAAAACTATAATATGATTGTTAAAATAATTTTTTTCAAGATTCATGACTATGACCTCTTTTTCATGAAATTTTTCGACATACTATACTATGACTTTTTTACATTAAATTTTTCAACATACTATACTATGACGTTTTTCATGAAATTTTTCAACATACTATACTATGACTTTTTTCATGAAATTTTTCGACATACTATACTATGACTTTTTTTCATGAAATAATTCGACATACTATACTATGACTTTTTTTCATGAAATTTTTCGACATATTATACTATGACCTGTTTTTCATGTAATTTTTTGACAAACTATTGTATGACTATTTTTCATGAAATTTTTCGACATACTATACTATGACGTTTTTCATGAAATTTTTCGACATACTATACTATGACTTTTTTACATTAAATTTTTTGACATACTATACTATGACGTTTTTCATGAAATTTTTCAACATACTTACTATGACTTTTTTCATGAAATTTTCGCCATACTATACTATGACTTTTTTTCATGAAATAAATCGACATACTATACTATGACGATTTTTCATGAAATTTTTCAACATACTATACTATGAGTTTTTTCATGAAATTTTTCAACGTCCTATAATGACTTTTTTCTATCATAATACCTTATTACAACCTATAATATGGTTGTTAAAATAAAAGTTTTCAAGATTCAATACAATGAGTTGTTTTTCAAGAAATTTTTCGACATACTATACTATGACTTTTTTTTCATGAAATTTTTTGACATGCTATGACTTTTTTTACATGAAATTTTTCAACATAATATAATTAGACTTTTTTTCATCATGATATTGTTTCACGCAGTAAACTGATTAACATGAATTTTTTCATGATTTAATACTGTGACCTGTTTTTCATGAAATTTTTCGACATACTACACTATGACTTTTTTTCATGAAATTTTTCAACGTAGTATAATATGAATTTTCTATCATAATACCTTATTAAAAACTATTATATGATTGTTAACATGAATTTTTTCAAGACTTAATACTATGACCTGTTTTTCATGAAATTTTTCGACATACTATACTATGACTTTTTTACATGAAATTTTTTGTTATACTATACTATGACTTTTTTCATGTAATTTTTTGACATACGAAACTATGACTTTTTTTCATGAAATTTTTCGACATACTATACTATGGCTTTTTTTCATGAAATATTTCAACATGCTATACTATGACTTTTTTTCATGAAATTTTTCGACATACTATACCATGACTTTTTTTCATGAAATTTTTCGACATTCTATACTGAGTTTTTTCATGAAATTTTTCGACATACTACACTGACTTTTTTTAATGAAATTTTTCGACATAGTATACTATGACTTTTTTGATGAAATTTTTCGACATACTATACTATGACTTTTTTTCATGAAATTTTTCGACATACTATACTATGACTTTTTTTCATGAATTTTTTCGACATACAATACTATGACTTTTTTGATGAAATTTTTCAACATACTACACTATGACTTTTTTTCATGAAATTTTTCAACATACTATACTATGAATTTTTTTCTTGAATTTTTTCAACGTGCTATAATATGACTTTTCTATCATAGTAACTTATTAAAAACTATAATATGGTTGTTAACATGATTTTTTTCAAGATTCAACACAATGACCTGTTTTACATGATATTTTTCGACACACTATACTATGACTTTTTTTTCATGAATTTTTTCAATGTGCTATAATATGACTTTTCTATCATAATAACTTATTAAAAACTAAAATGTTATTGTTAACATGAATTTTTTCAAGATTTAATACTATGACCTGTTTTTCATGTAATTTTTCGACATACTATTGTATGACTATTTTTCATGAAATTTTTCGACATACTATACTATGACTTTTTTCATGAAATTTTTCAACGTCCTATAATGACTTTTTTCTATCGTAATAACTTATTAAAACTATAATATGATTGTTAACATGATTTTTTTCAAGATTCATGACTATGACCTCTTTTTCATGAAATTTTTCGACATGCTATACTATGACTTTTTTTCATGAATTTTTTCAACGTGCTATAATATGACTTGTCTATCATAACAACTTATTAAAAACTAAAATATGATTAACATGAATTTTTTCAAGATTTAATACTATGACCTGTTTTTCATGAAATTTTTCGACATACTATACTATGACTTTTTTTCATGAAATTTTTTGACATACTATACAATGACTTTTTTCTTTAATTTTTTCAACGCACTATAATATGATTTTTCTATCATAACTTATTAAAACTATAATATGATTGTTAAAATAATTTTTTTCAAGATTCATGACTATGACCTCTTTTTCATGAAATTTTTCGACATACTATACTATGACTTTTTTACATTAAATTTTTCAACATACTATACTATGACGTTTTTCATGAAATTTTTCAACATACTATACTATGACTTTGTTCATGAAATTTTTCGACATACTATACTATGACTTTTTTTCATGAAATAATTCGACATACTATACTATGACTTTTTTTCATGAAATTTTTTGACATATTATACTATGACCTGTTTTTCATGTAATTTTTCGACATACTATTGTATGACTATTTTTCATGAAATTTTTCGACATACTATACTATGACGTTTTTCATGAAATTTTTCGACATACTATACTATGACTTTTTTATCATTAAATTTTTTGACATACTATACCATGACGTTTTTCATGAAATTTTTCATCATACTATACTATGACTTTTTTTCATGAAATAAATCGACATACTATACTATGACTTTTTTTCATGAAATTTTTCGACATATTATACTATGACTTTTTTTCATGAAATAAATCGACATACTATACTATGACTTTTTTTCATGAAATTTTTCAACATACTATACTATGACTTTTTTTCATGAAATTTTTCGACATACTATACTATGACTTTTTTTCTTGAATTTTTTCAACGTGCTATAATATGACTTGTCTATCATAATAACTTATTAAAAACTAAAATATGATTAACATGAATTTTTTCAAGATTTAATACTATGAGCTGTTTTCCATGTAATTTTTCGACATACTACATTATGACTATTTTTCATGAAATTTTTCAACATACTATACTATGAGTTTTTTTCATGAAATTTTTCAACGTCCTATAATGACTTTTTTTCTATCATAATACCTTATTACAACCTATAATATGGTTGTTAAAATGAAATTTTTCAAGATTCAATACAATGAGTTGTTTTTCAAGAAATTTTTCGACATACTATACTATGACTTTTTTACATTAAATTTTTTGACATACTATACTATGATGTTTTTCATGAAATTTTTCAACATACTATGCTATGACTTTTTTCATGAAATTTTTGACATACTATACTATGACTTTTTTTCATGAAATAAATCGACATACTATACTATGACGTTTTTCATGAAATTTTTCGACATACTATACTATGACTTTTTTTCTTGAATTTTTTCAACGTGCTATAATATGACTTGTCTATCATAAGAACTTATTAAAAACTAAAATATGATTAACATGAATTTTTTCAAGATTTAATACTATGACCTGTTTTTCACGAAATTTTTCGACATACTATACTATGACTTTTTTTCATTAAATTTTTTGACATACTATACCATGACGTTTTTCATGAAATTTTTCATCATACTATACTATGACTTTTTTTCATGAAATAAATCGACATACTATACTATGACTTTTTTTCATGAAATTTTTCGACATATTATACTATGACTTTTTTTCATGAAATAAATCGACATACTATACTATGACTTTTTTTCATGAAATTTTTCAACATACTATACTATGACTTTTTTTCATGAAATTTTTCGACACACTATACTATGACTTTTTTTCTTGAATTTTTTCAACGTGCTATAATATGACTTTTCTATCATAATAACTTATTAAAAACTAAAATATGATTAACATGAATTTTTTCAAGATTTAATACTATGAGCTGTTTTCCATGAAATTTTTCGACATACTACATTATGACTATTTTTCATGAAATTTTTCAACATACTATACTATGAGTTTTTTTCATGAAATTTTTCAACGTCCTATAATGACTTTTTTCTATCATAATAACTTATTAAAAACTATAATATGATTGTTAACATGAAATTTTTCAAGATTCAATACAATGACTTGTTTTTCAAGAAATTTTTCGACATACTATACTATGACTTTTTTTCATGAAATTTTTTGACATACTATACTATGATGTTTTTCATGAAATTTTTCAACATACTATACTATGACTTTTTTACATGAAATTTTTGACATACTATACTATGACTTTTTTTCATGAAATAATTCGACATACTATACTATGACGTTTTTTTCATGAAATTTTTCGACATACTATACTATGACTTTTTTTCTTGAATTTTTTCAACGTGCTATAATATGACTTTTCTATCATAAGAACTTATTAAAAACTAAAATATGATTAACATGAATTTTTTCAAGATTTAATACTATGACCTGTTTTTCAAGAAATTTTTCGACATACTATACTATGACTTTTTTTCATGAAATTTTTTGACATACTATACAATGACTTTTTTCTTTAATTTTTTCAATGCACTATAATATGATTTTTCTATCATAACTTATTAAAACTATAATATGATTGTTAAAATAATTTTTTTCAAGATTCATGACTATGACCTCTTTTTCATGAAATTTTTCGACATACTATACTATGACTTTTTTACATTAAATTTTTCGACATACTATAATATGACTTTTTTCATGAAATTTTTCGACATACTATACTATGACTTTTTTTCATGAAATTTTCGCCATACTATACTATGACTTCTTTTCATGAAATTTTTTTGACATACTATACTATGACTTTTTTCATGAAATTTTTCGACATACTATACTATGACTTTTTTTCATGAAATTTTTCGACATACTATACTATGACTTTTTTTCATGAAATCTTTCAACATACTATACTATGACTTTTTTTCATGAAATCTTTCAACATACTATACTATGACTTTTTTTCATGAAATTTTTCGACATACTATACTATGACTTTTTTTAATTTTTTCAATGCACTATAATATGACTTTTCTATCATAATAACTTATTAAAACTATAATATGATTGTTGTTTCACGCAGTAAACTATGATTGTTAACATGAAATTTTTCATGATTTAATAATGTGACCTGTTTTTCATGAAATTTTTCGACATACTATACTATGACTTTTTTTCATGAAATTTTTCGACATACTATATTATGACTTTTTTCCATGAAATTATTTGACATACTATACTATGACTTTTTGTCATGAAATTTTTCAACATACTACACTATGACTTTTGTTCATGAAATTTTCCGACATACTATACTATGACTTTTTGTCATGAAATTTTTCAACATACTATACTATGACTTTTTTTCTTGAAATTTTTCGACATACTATACTTTGACTTTTTTTCATGAAATTTTTCGACATACTATACTATGACTTTTTTTCTTTAAATTTTTCAATGTGCTATAATATGACTTTTCTATCATAATAACTTATTAAAAACTAAAATATGATTGTTAAAATGATTTTTTTCAAGATTTAATACTATGACCTGTTTTCATGAAATTTTTCGACATACTATATTATGACTATTTTTCATGAAATTTTTCGACATACTATACTATGACTTTTTTTCATGAAATTTTTCGACATACTATACTATGACTTTTTTTCATGAAATTTTTCGACATACTATACTATGACTTTTTTTCATGAAATTTTTCGACATATTATACTATGACCTGTTTTTCATGTAATTTTTCGACATACTATTGTATGACTATTTTTCATGAAATTTTTCGACATACTATAGTATGACGTTTTTCATGAAATTTTTCGACATACTATACTATGACTTTTTTACATTAAATTTTTTGACATACTATACTATGACGTTTTTCATGAAATTTTTTGACATACTATACTATGACTTTTTTACATTAAATTTTTTGACATACTATACTATGACTTTTTTCATGAAATTTTCGCCATACTATACTATGACTTTTTTTCATGAAATAAATCGACATACTATACTATGACGATTTTTCATGAAATTTTTCAACATACTATACTATGAGTTTTTTCATGAAATTTTTCAACGTCCTATAATGACTTTTTTCTATCATAATACCTTATTACAACCTATAATATGGTTGTTAAAATAAAAGTTTTCAAGATTCAATACAATGAGTTGTTTTTCAAGAAATTTTTCGACATACTATACTATGACTTTTTTTTCATGAAATTTTTTGACATGCTATGACTTTTTTTACATGAAATTTTTCAACATAATATAATAAGATTTTTTTCATCATGATATTGTTTCACGCAGTAAACTGATTTAACATGAATTTTTTCATGATTTAATACTGTGACCTGTTTTTCATGAAATTTTTCGACATACTACACTATGACTTTTTTTCATGAAATTTTTCAACGTAGTATAATATGAATTTTCTATCATAATACCTTATTAAAAACTATTATATGATTGTTAACATGAATTTTTTCAAGACTTAATACTATGACCTGTTTTTCATGAAATTTTTCGACATACTATACTATGACTTTTTTACATGAAATTTTTCGTTATACTATACTATGACTTTTTTACATGTAATTTTTTGTCATACGAAACTATGACTTTTTTTCATGAAATTTTTCGACATACGATACTATGGCTTTTTTTCATGAAATATTTCAACATGCTATACTATGACTTTTTTTCATGAAATTTTTCGACATACTATACCATGACTTTTTTTCATGAAATTTTTCGACATTCTATACTGAGTTTTTCATGATTTTTCGCTTGACTTTTTTTAATGAAATTTTTCGACATAGTATACTATGACTTTTTTGATGAAATTTTTCGACATACTATACTATGACTTTTTTTCATGAAATTTTTCGACATACTATACTATGACTTTTTTTCATGAATTTTTTCGACATACAATACTATGACTTTTTTGATGAAATTTTTCAACATACTACACTATGACTTTTTTTCATGAAATTTTTCAACATACTATACTATGAATTTTTTTCTTGAATTTTTTCAACGTGCTATAATATGACTTTTCTATCATAGTAACTTATTAAAAACTATAATATGGTTGTTAACATGATTTTTTTCAAGATTCAACACAATGACCTGTTTTACATGATATTTTTCGACACACTATACTATGACTTTTTTTTCATGAATTTTTTCAATGTGCTATAATATGACTTTTCTATCATAATAACTTATTAAAAACTAAAATGTTATTGTTAACATGAATTTTTTCAAGATTTAATACTATGACCTGTTTTTCATGTAATTTTTCGACATACTATTGTATGACTATTTTTCATGAAATTTTTCGACATACTATACTATGACTTTTTTCATGAAATTTTTCGACATACTATACTATGACTTTTTTCATGAAATTTTTCAACGTCCTATAATGACTTTTTTCTATCGTAATAACTTATTAAAACTATAATATGATTGTTAACATGATTTTTTTCAAGATTCATGACTATGACATCTTTTTCATGAAATTTTTCGACATGCTATACTATGACTTTTTTTCATGAATTTTTTCAACGTGCTATAATATGACTTGTCTATCATAACAACTTCTTAAAAACTAAAATATGATTAACATGAATTTTTTCAAGATTTAATACTATGACCTGTTTTTCACGAAATTTTTCGACATACTATACTATGACTTTTTTTCATGAAATTTTTTGACATACTATACAATGACTTTTTTCTTTAATTTTTTCAACGCACTATAATATGATTTTTCTATCATAACTTATTAAAACTATAATATGATTGTTAAAATAATTTTTTTCAAGATTCATGACTATGACCTCTTTTTCATGAAATTTTTCGACATACTATACTTTGACTTTTTTACATTAAATTTTTCAACATACTATACTATGACGTTTTTCATGAAATTTTTCAACATACTATACTATGACTTTGTTCATGAAATTTTTCGACATACTATACTATGACTTTTTTTCATGAAATAATTCGACATACTATACTATGACTTTTTTTCATGAAATTTTTTGACATATTATACTATGACCTGTTTTTCATGTAATTTTTCGACATACTATTGTATGACTATTTTTCATGAAATTTTTCGACATACTATGACGTTTTTCATGAAATTTTTCGACATACTATACTATGACTTTTTTACATTAAATTTTTTGACATACTATACCATGACGTTTTTCATGAAATTTTTCATCATACTATACTATGACTTTTTTCATGAAATTTTCGCCATACTATACTATGACTTTTTTTCATGAAATAAATCGACATACTATACTATGACTTTTTTTCATGAAATTTTTCGACATATTATACTATGACTTTTTTTCATGAAATTTTTCGACATACTATACTATGACTTTTTTTCATGAAATTTTTCGACATACTATACTATGACTTTTTTTCTTGAATTTTTTCAACGTGCTATAATATGACTTGTCTATCATAATAACTTATTAAAAACTAAAATATGATTAAACATGAATTTTTTCAAGATTTAATACTATGAGCTGTTTTCCATGTAATTTTTCGACATACTACATTATGACTATTTTTCATGAAATTTTTCAACATACTATACTATGAGTTTTTTCATGAAATTTTTCAACGTCCTATAATGACTTTTTTCTATCATAATACCTTATTACAACCTATAATATGATTGTTAAAATGAAAGTTTTCAAGATTCAATACAATGAGTTGTTTTTCAAGAAATTTTTCGACATACTATACTATGACTTTTTTACATTAAATTTTTTGACATACTATACTATGATTTTTTTCATGAAATTTTTCAACATACTATGCTATGACTTTTTTCATGAAATTTTTGACATACTATACTATGACTTTTTTTCATGAAATAAATCGACATACTATACTATGACGTTTTTCATGAAATTTTTCGACATACTATACTATGACTTTTTTTCTTGAATTTTTTCAACGTGCTATAATATGACTTTTCTATCATAAGAACTTATTAAAAACTAAAATATGATTAACATGAATTTTTTCAAGATTTAATACTATGACCTGTTTTTCATGAAATTTTTCGACATACTATACTATGACTTTTTTACATTAAATTTTTCGACATACTATACTATGACTTTTTTCATGAAATTTTTCAACATACTATACTATGACTTTTTTCATGAAATTTTTCGCCATACTATACTATGACTTTTTTACATGAAATTTTTTTGACATACTATACTATGACGTTTTTCATGAAATTTTTCGACATACTATACTATGACTTTTTTTCATGAAATTTTTTGACATACTATACTATGACTTTTTTTCATGAAATCTTTCAACATACTATACTATGACTTTTTTTCATGAAATCTTTCAACATACTATACTATGACTTTTTTTCATGAAATTTTTCGACATACTATACTATGACTTTTTTTAATTTTTTCAATGCACTATAATATGACTTTTCTATCATAATAACTTATTAAAACTATAATATGATTGTTGTTTCACGCAGTAAACTATGATTGTTAACATGAAATTTTTCATGATTTAATAATGTGACCTGTTTTTCATGAAATTTTTCGACATACTACACTATGACTTTTTTTCATGAAATTTTTCGACATACTATATTATGACTTTTTTCCATGAAATTGTTTGACATACTATACTATGACTTTTTGTCATGAAATTTTTCAACATACTACACTATGACTTTTGTTCATGAAATTTTCCGACATACTATACTATGACTTTTTTTCATGAAATTTTTCGACATACTATACTATGACTTTTTTTCTTGAAATTTTTCAATGTGCTATAATATGAATTTTCTATCATAATAACTTATTAAAAACTAAAATATGATTGTTAACATGATTTTTTTCAAGATTTAATACTATGACCTGTTTTTCATGAAATTTTTCGACATAATACATTATGACTATTTCTCATGAAATTTTTCGACATACTATACTATGACTTTTTTTCATGAAATTTTTCGACATACTATACTATGACTTTTTTCCATGAAATTTTTTGACATACTATACTATGACTTTTTGTCATGAAATTTTTCAACATACTATACTATGACTTTTTTTCATGAAATTTTTCAACATACTTTACTATGACTTTTTGTCATGAAATTTTTCAACATACTATACTATGACTTTTTTTCATGAAAGTTTTCGACATACTATACTATAACTTTTTTTCATGAAATTTTTCGACATACTATACTATGACTTTTTTTCTTGAAATTTTTCAATGTGCTATAATATGACTTTTCTATCATAATAACTTATTAAAAACTAAAATATGATTGTTAACATGATTTTTTTTAAGATTTAATACTATGACCTGTTTTTCATGTAATTTTTCGACATACTGTACTATGACTTTTTTCATGAAATTTTTAAACGTCCTATAATGACTTTTTTCTATCATAATACCTTATTACAACCTATAATATGATTGTTAAGATGAAAGTTTTCAAGATTCAACACAATGAGCTGTTTTTCAAGAAATTTTTCGACATACTTTATTATGACTTTTTGTCATGAAATTTTTCGACATACTATACTATGACTTTTTTTCTTGAAATTTTTCAATGTACTATAATATGACTTCTCTATCATAATAACTTATTAAAAACTATAATATGATTGTTAACATAATTTTTTTCATGATTTAATACTATGACCTTTTTTTCATGAAATTTCTCAACATAGTATACTATGACTTTTTTTTCAAGAAATTTTTTCAACATAATATAATTAGACTTTTTTTCATCATAATATTGTTTCACGCAGTAAACTATGATTGTTACCATGAATTTTTTCATGATTTAATAATGTGACCTGTTTTTCATGAAATTTTTCGACATACTACACTATGACTTTTGTTCATGAAATTTTTCGACATGCTATACTATGACTTTTTTTCATGAAATTTTTCGACCTACAATACTATGACTTTTTTCATGAATTTTTTTGACATACTATACTTTGACTTTTTTTCATGAAATTTTTCGACATACTATACTATGACTTTTTTTCATGAAATTTTTCAAAATACTACACTATGTCTTTTTTTCTTGAATTTTATCAACGTGCTATAATATGACTTTTCTATCATAGTAACTCATTAAAAACTATAATATGGTTGTTAACATGATTTTTTTCAAGATTCAAAACAATGACCTTTTTTTCATGAAATTTTTCGACACACTATACTATGACTTTTTTTTCATGAAATTTTTCAACATACTATACTATGACTTTTTTTCTTGAATTTTTTCAATGTGCTATAATATGACTTTTCTATCATAATAACTTATTAAAAACTAAAATATGATTGTTAACATGAATTTTTTCAAGATTTAATATTATGACCTGTTTTTCATGTAATTTTTCGACATACTACATTATGACTATTTTTCATGAAATTTTTTGACATACTATACTATGATGTTTTTCATGAAATTTTTCAACATACTATGCTATGACTTTTTTCATGAAATTTTTGACATACTATACTATGACTTTTTTTCATGAAATAAATCGACATACTATACTATGACGTTTTTCATGAAATTTTTCGACATACTATACTATGACTTTTTTTCTTGAATTTTTTCAACGTGCTATAATATGACTTGTCTATCATAACAACTTATTAAAAACTAAAATATGATTAACATGAATTTTTTCAAGATTTAATACTATGACCTGTTTTTCACGAAATTTTCCGACATATTATACTATGACTTTTTTTTCATGAAATTTTTTGACATACTATACAATGACTTTTTTTTTTAATTTTTTCAACGCACTATAATATGATTTTTCTATCATAACTTATTAAAACTATAATATGATTGTTAAAATAATTTTTTTCAAGATTCATGACTATGACCTCTTTTTCATGAAATTTTTTGACATACTATACTATGACTTTTTTACATTAAATTTTTTGACATACTATAATATGACGTTTTTCATGAAATTTTTCAACATACTATACTATGACTTTTTTCATGAAATTTTCGACATACTATACTATGACTTTTTTTCATGAAATAATTCGACATACTATACTATGACTTTTTTTCATGAAATTTTTCGACATAATATACTATGACCTGTTTTTCATGTAATTTTTCGACATACTATTGTATGACTATTTTTCATGAAATTTTTCGACATACTATACTATGACGTTTTTCATGAAATTTTTCGACATACTATACTATGACTTTTTTACATTAAATTTTTTGACATACTATACTATGACGTTTTTCATGAAATTTTTCAACATACTATACTATGACTTATTTCATGAAATTTTCGCCATACTATACTATGACTTCTTTACATGAAATTTTTTGACATACTATACTATGACGTTTTTCATGAAATTTTTCGACACACTATACTATGACTTTTTTTCATGAAATTTTTCGACATACTATACTATGACTTTTTTTCATGAAATTTTTCGACATACTATACTATGACTTTTTTTCATGAAATCTTTCAACATACTATACTATGACTTTTTTTCATGAAATCTTTCAACATACTATACTATGACTTTTTTTCATGAAATTTTTCGATATACTATACTATGACTTTTTTTAATTTTTTCAATGCACTATAATATGACTTTTCTATCATAATAACTTATTAAAACTATAATATGATTTTGTTTCACGCAGTAAACTATGATTGTTAACATGAAATTTCATGATTTAATAATTGACCTGTTTTTCATGAAATTTTTCAACATACTACACTATGACTTTTGTTCATGAAATTTTCCGACATACTATACTATGACTTTTTGTCATGAAATTTTTCAACATACTATACTATGACTTTTTTTTCATGAAATTTTTCAACATACTATACTATGACTTTTTTTCTTGAATTTTTTCAATGTGCTATAATATGACTTTTCTATCATAATAACTTATTAAAAACTAAAATATGATTTTTAACATGATTTTTTTTCAAGATTCATGACTATGACCTCTTTTTCATGAAATTTTTCGACATGCTATACTATGATGTTTTTCATGAAATTTTTCGACAGACTATACTATGAATTTTTTACATGAAATTTTTCGACATACTATACTATGACTTTTTTTCATGAAATTTTTCGACATACAATACTATGACTTTTTTGATGAAATTTTGACCTACTATACTATGACTTTTTTTCATGAAATTTTTCAACATACTATACTATGACTTTTTTTTCTTGAATTTTTTCAATGTGCTATACTATAACTTTTTTTCTTGAATTTTTTCAATGTGCTATAATATGACTTTTCTATCATAATAACTTATTAAAAACTAAAATATGATTGTTAACATGAATTTTTTCAAGATGTAATACTATGACCTGTTTTTCATGTAATTTTTCGACATACTACATCATGACTATTTTTCATGAAATTTTTCGACATACTATACTATGAGTTTTTTCATGAAATTTTTCAACGTCCTATAATGACTTTTTTCTATCATAATACCTTATTACAACCTATAATATGATTAAGATGAAAGTTTTCAAGATTCAACACAATGAGCTGTTTTTCAAGAAATTTTTCGACATACTATACAATGACTTTTTTTTCATGAAATTTTTTGACATACTATACAATGACTATTTTTCTTGAATTTTTTCAACGTGCTATAATATGACTTTTCTATCATAATAACTTATTAAAACTATAATATGATTGTAAACATGATTTTTTTCAAGATTCATGACTATGACCTCCTTTTCATGAAATTTTTCGACAGACTATACTATGACTTTTTTACATGAAATTTTTCTACATTCTATACTATGACTTTTTTTCATGAATTTTTTCGACATACAATACTATGACTTTTTTGATGAAATTTTTCAACATACTACACTATGACTTTTTTTCATGAAATTTTTCAACATACTATACTATGACTTTTTTTCTTGAATTTTTTCAACGTGCTATAATATGACTTTTCTGTCATAGTAACTTATTAAAAACTATAATATGGTTGTTAACATGATTTTTTTCAAGATTCAACACAATGACCTTTTTTTCATGAAATTTTTCGACATACTATACTATGACTTTTTTTCATGAAATTTTTCAACATACTATACTATGACTTTTTTTCTTGAATTTTTTCAATGTGCTATAATATGACTTTTCTATCATAATAACTTATTAAAAACTAAAATATGATTGTTAACATGATTTTTTTTCAAGATTCATGACTATGACCTCTTTTTCATGAAATTTTTCGACATGCTATACTATGATGTTTTTCATGAAATTTTTCGACAGACTATACCATGAATTTTTTACATGAAATTTTTCTACATACTATACTATGACTTTTTTTCATGAAATTTTCCGACATACAATACTATGACTTTTTTGATGAAATTTTGACATACTATACTATGACTTTTTTTCATGAAATTTTTTAACATACTATACTATGACTTTTTTTTCTTGAATTTTTTCAATGTGCTATACTATAACTTTTTTTCTTGAATTTTTTCAATGTGCTATAATATGACTTTTCTATCATAATAACTTATTAAAAACTAAAATATGATTGTTAACATGAATTTTTTCAAGATGTAATACTATGACCTGTTTTTCATGTAATTTTTCGACATACTACATCATGACTATTTTTCATGAAATTTTTCGACATACTATACTATGACTTTTTTCATGAAATTTTTCAACGTCCTATAATGACTTTTTTCTATCATAATACCTTATTACAACCTATAATATGATTAAGATGAAAGTTTTCAAGATTCAACACAATGAGCTGTTTATCAAGAAATTTTTCGACATACTATACTATGATTTTTTTCTTTTTCATGAAATTTTTCGACATACTATACTATGAGTATTCTATCATAATAACTTATTAAGACTATAAAATGATTGTTAACATGAATTTTTTCAAGACTTAATACTATGACCTGGTTTTCATTCAATTTTTCGACATACTATACAATGACTTTTTCATGAAATTTTTTGACATACTATACTATGACTTTTTTTCTTGAATTTTTTCAACGCACTATAATATGACTATTCTATCATAATAACTTATTAAAACTATAATATGATTGTTAAAATGATTTTTTTAAAGATTCATGACTATGACCTCTTTTTCATGAAATTTTTCGACATACTATACTATGACGTTTTTCATGAAATTTTTCGACATACTATACTATGACTTTTTTTTATGAAATTTTTCGACATACTATACTATGACTTTTTTGATGAAATTTTTCGACATACTATACTATGACTTTTTTACATGAAATTTTTCGACATACTATACTATGAGTTTTTTTCATGAAATTTTTCGACATACTATACTATGACTTTTTTTCTTGAATTTTTTCAACGTGCTATAATATGACTTTTCTATCATAGTAACTTATTAAAAACTATAATATGGTTGTTAACATGATTTTTTTCAAGATTCAACACAATGACCTGTTTTTCATGAAATTTTTCGACATACTATACTATGACTTTTTTTCACGAAATTTTTCAACGTAGTATAATATGACTTTTCTATCATAATAACTTATTACAAACTATAATATGATTATTAACATAAATTTTTTCATGATTTAATATTATGACCTGTTTTTCATGAAATTTTTCAACATAGTATACTAAGACTTTTTTTCCAAGAAGTTTTTCAACATAATATAATTAGACTTTTTTTCATCATAATATTGTTTCACGCAGTAAACTTTGATTGTTAACATGAATTTTTTCATGATTTAATACTGTGACCTGTTTTTCATGAAATATTTCGACTTACTACACTATGACTATTTTTCATGAAATTTTTAAACGTCCTATAATGATTTTTTTCTATAATTATACCTTATTACAACCTCTGATATGATTGTTAAGATGAAAGTTTTCAAGATTCAACACAATGAGCTGTTTTTCAAGAAATTTTTCGACATACTATACTATGACTTTTTTTCATGAAATTTTTCAACATACTATACTATGACTTTTTTTCATGAAATTTTTCGACATACTTTATTATGACTTTTTGTCATGAAATTTTTCGACATACTATACTATGACTTTTTTTCTTGAAATTTTTCAATGTGCTATAATATGACTTTTCTATCATAATAACTTATTAAAAACTATAATATGATTGTTAACATAATTTTTTTCATGATTTAATACTATGACCTGTTTTTCATGAAATTTCTCAACATAGTATACTATGACTTTTTTTCCAAGAAGTTTTTCAACATAATATAATTAGACTTTTTTCATCATAATATTGTTTCACGCAGTAAACTATGATTGTTACCATGAATTTTTTCATGATTTAATAATGTGACCTGCTTTTCATGAAATTTTTCGACATACTACACTATGACTTTTTTTCATGAAATTTTTCGACATGCTATACTATGACTTTTTTTCATGAAATTTTTCGACCTACAATACTATGACTTTTTTCATGAAATTTTTTGACATACTATACTTTGAATTTTTTTCATGAAATTTTTCGACATACTATACTATGACTTTTTTTCATGAAATTTTTCCAAATACTATACTATGGCTTTTTTTCTTGAATTTTTTCAACGTGCTATAATATGACTTTTCTATCATAGTAATTTATTAAAAACTATAATATGGTTGTTAACATGATTTTTTTCAAGATTCAAAACAATGACCTTTTTTTCATGAAATTTTTCGACACACTATACTATGACTTTTTTTTCATGAAATTTTTCAACATACTATACTATGACTTTTTTTCTTGAATTTTTTCAATGTGCTATAATATGACTTTTCTATCATAATAACTTATTAAAAACTAAAATATGATCGTTAACATGATTTTTTTTCAAGATTCATGACTATGACCTCTTTTTCATGAAATTTTTCGACATGCTATACTATGACTTTTTTTCATGAAATTTTTCGACATACAATACTATGACTTTTTTGATGAAATTTTGACATACTATACTATGACTTTTTTTCATGAAATTTTTTAACATACTATACTATGACTTTTTTTTCTTGAATTTTTTCAATGTACTATACTATAACTTTTTTTCTATAATTTTTTCAATGTGCTATAATATGACTTTTCTATCATAATAACTTATTAAAAACTAAAATATGATTAACATGAATTTTTTTTAAGATGTAATACTATGACCTGTTTTTCATGTAATTTTTCGACATACTACATCATGACTATTTTTCATGAAATTTTTCGACATACTATACTATGAGTTTTTTCATGAAATTTTTCAACGTCCTATAATGACTTTTTTCTATCATAATACCTTATTACAACCTATAATATGATTAAGATGAAATTTTTCAAGATTCAACACAATGAGCTGTTTTTCAAGAAATTTTTCGACATACTATACAATGACTTTTTTTTCATGAAATTTTTCGACATACTATACAATGACTTTTTTTCTTGAATTTTTTCAACGTGCTATAATATGACTTTTCTATCATAATAACTTATTAAAACTATAATATGATTGTTAACATGATTTTTTTCAAGATTCATGACTATGACCTCCTTTTCATGAAATTTTTCGACAGACTATACTATGACTTTTTTACATGAAATTTTTCTACATTCTATACTATGACTTTTTTTCATGAATTTTTTCGACATACAATACTATGACTTTTTTGATGAAATTTTTCAACATACTACACTATGACTTTTTTTCATGAAATTTTTCAACATACTATACTATGACTTTTTTTCTTGAATTTTTTCAACGTGCTATAATATGACTTTTCTGTCATAGTAACTTATTAAAAACTATAATATGGTTGTTAACATGATTTTTTTCAAGATTCAACACAATGACCTTTTTTTCATGAAATTTTTCGACATACTATACTATGACTTTTTTTTCATGAAATTTTTCAACATACTATACTATGACTTTTTTTCTTGAATTTTTTCAATGTGCTATAATATGACTTTTCTATCATAATAACTTATTAAAAACTAAAATATGATTGTTAACATGATTTTTTTTCAAGATTCATGACTATGACCTCTTTTTCATGAAATTTTTCGACATGCTATACTATGATGTTTTTCATGAAATTTTTCGACAGACTATACCATGAATTTTTTACATGAAATTTTTCGACATACTATACTATGACTTTTTTTCATGAAATTTTTCGACATACAATACTATGACTTTTTTGATGAAATTTTGATATACTATACTATGACTTTTTTTCATGAAATTTTTTAACATACTATACTATGACTTTTTTTTCTTGAATTTTTTCAATGTGCTATACTATAACTTTTTTTCTTGAATTTTTTCAATGTGCTATAATATGACTTTTCTATCATAATAACTTATTAAAAACTAAAATATGATTGTTAACATGAATTTTTTCAAGATGTAATACTATGACCTGTTTTTCATGTAATTTTTCGACATACTACATCATGACTATTTTTCATGAAATTTTTCGACATACTATACTATGAGTTTTTTCATGAAATTTTTCAACGTCCTATAATGACTTTTTTCTATCATAATACCTTATTACAACCTATAATATGATTAAGATGAAAGTTTTCAAGATTCAACACAATGACTTTTTTTTCATGAAATTTTTTGACATACTATACAATGACTTTTTTTCTTGAATTTTTTCAACGTGCTATAATATGACTTTTCTATCATAATAACTTATTAAAACTATAATATGATTGTTAACATGATTTTTTTCAAGATTCATGACTATGACCTCCTTTTCATGAAATTTTTCGACATACTATACTATTACGTTTTTTCATGAAATTTTTCGACAGACTATACTATGACTTTTTTACATGAAATTTTTCTACATTCTATACTATGACTTTTTTTTCATGAATTTTTTCGACAGACAATACTATGACTTTTTTGATGAAATTTTTCAACATACTACACTATGACTTTTTTTCATGAAATTTTTCAACATACTATACTATGACTTTTTTTCTTGAATTTTTTCAACGTGCTATAATATGACTTTTCTGTCATAGTAACTTATTAAAAACTATAATATGGTTGTTAACATGATTTTTTTCAAGATTCAACACAATGAACTTTTTTTCATGAAATTTTTCGACACACTATACTATGACTTTTTTTTCAAGAAATTTTTCGACATACTATACTATGATTCTTTTTCATGAAATTTTTCGACATACTATACTATGAGTATTCTATCATAATAACTTATTAAAACTATAAAATGATTGTTAACATGAATTTTTTCAAGACTTAATACTATGACCTGGTTTTCATTCAATTTTTCGACATACTATACAATGACTTTTTCATGAAATTTTTTGACATACTATACTATGACTTTTTTTCTTGAATTTTTTCAACGCACTATAATATGACTATTCTATCATAATAACTTATTAAAACTATAATATGATTGTTAAAATGATTTTTTTAAAGATTCATGACTATGACCTCTTTTTCATGAAATTTTTCGACATACTATACTATGACTTTTTTTCATGAAATTTTTCGACATACTATACTATGACTTTTTTGATGAAATTTTTCGACATACTATACTATGAGTTTTTTTCATGAAATTTTTCGACATACTATACAATGAGTTTTTTTCATGAAATTTTTCGACATACTATACTATGACTTTTTTTCTTGAATTTTTTCAACGTGCTATAATATGACTTTTCTATCATAATAACTTATTACAAACTATAATATGGTTGTTAACATGATTTTTTTCAAGATTCAACACAATGACCTGTTTTTCATGAATTTTTTCGACATACTATACTATGACTTATTTTCACGAAATTTTTCAACATAATATAATTAGACTTTTTTTCATCATAATATTGTTTCACGCAGTAAACTTTGATTGTTAACATGAATTTTTTCATGATTTAATACTGTGACCTGTTTTTCATGAAATATTTTGACTTACTACACTATGACTATTTTTCATGAAATTTTTAAACGTCCTATAATGATTTTTTTCTATAATAATACCTTATTACAACCTCTGATATGATTGTTAAGATGAAAGTTTTCAAGATTCAACAAAATGAGCTGTTTTTCAAGAAATTTTTCGACATACTATACTATGACTTTTTTTCATGAAATTTTTCGACATACTATACTATGATTCTTTTTCATGAAATTTTTCGACATACTATACTATGAGTATTCTATCATAATAACTTATTAAAACTATAAAATGATTGTTAACATGAATTTTTTCAAGACTTAATACTATGACCTGGTTTTCATTCAATTTTTCGACATACTATACTATGACTTTTTCATTAAATTTTTTGAAATACTATACTATGACTTTTTTTCTTGAATTTTTTCAACGCACTATAATATGACTATTCTATCAGAATAACTTATTAAAACTATAATATGATTGTTAAAATGATTTTTTTAAAGATTCATGACTATGACCTCTTTTTCATGAAATTTTTCGACATACTACACTATTATGTTTTTCATGAAATTTATCGACATACTATACTATGACTTCTTTACATGAAATTTTTTGACATACTATACTATGACGTTTTTCATGAAATTTTTCGACATTCTATACTATGACTTTTTTTCATGAAATTTTTCGACATACTATACTATGACTTTTTTTCATGAAATCTTTCAACATACTATACTATGACTTTTTTTCATGAAATCTTTCAACATACTATACTATGACTTTTTTTCATGAAATTTTTCAACATACTACACTATGACTTTTTTTCATGAAATCTTTCAACATACTATACTATGACTTTTTTTCATGAAATTTTTCGACATACTATACAATGACTTTTTTTCATGAAATTTTTCGACATACTACACTATGACTTTTTTTCATGAAATCTTTCAACATACTATACTATGACTTTTTTTCATGAAATCTTTCAACATACTATACTATGACTTTTTTTCATGAAATTTTTCGACATACTATACTATGACTTTTTTTCATGAAATCTTTCAACATACTATACTATGACTTTTTTTTCATGAAATTTTTCGACATACTATACAATGACTTTTTTTTAATTTTTTCAATGCACTATAATATGACTTTTCTATCATAATAACTTATTAAAACTATAATATGATTGTTGTTTCATGCAGTAAACTATGATTGTTAACATGACATTTTTCATGATTTAATAATGTTACCTGTTTTTCATGAAATTTTTCGACATACTATACTATGACTTTTTTTCATGAAATTTTTCAACATACTACTTTTTTTCTTGAATTTTTTCAATGTGCTATAATATGACTTTTCTATCATAATAACTTATTAAAAACTAAAATATGGTTGTTAACATGATTTTTTTCAAGATTCAACACAATGACCTGTTTTACATGATATTTTTCGACACACTATACTATGACTTTTTTTCATGAAATTTTTCAACATACTATACTATGACTTTTTTTCTTGAATTTTTTCAATGTGCTATAATATGACTTTTCTATCATAATAACTTATTAAAAACTAAAATATGATTGTTAACATGATTTTTTTTCAAGATTCATGACTATGACCTCTTTTTCATGAAATTTTTCGACATGCTATACTATGATGTTTTTCATGAAATTTTTCGACAGACTATACTATGAATTTTTTACATGAAATTTTTCGACATACTATACTATGACTTTTTTTCATGAAATTTTTCGACATACAATACTATGACTTTTTTGATGAAATTTTGACATACTATACTATGACTTTTTTTCATGAAATTTTTTAACATACTATACTATGACTTTTTTTTCATGAAATTTTCGACATATTTTTTTTTCAATGAATGCTATTCGACATACTATAATCTTTTTTTCTTGAATTTTTTCAATGTGCTATAATATGACTTTTCTATCATAATAACTTATTAAAAACTAAAATATGATTGTTAACATGAATTTTTTCAAGATGTAATACTATGACCTGTTTTTCATGTAATTTTTCGACATACTACATCATGACTATTTTTCATGAAATTTTTCGACATACTATACTATGAGTTTTTTCATGAAATTTTTCAACGTCCTATAATGACTTTTTTCTATCATAATACCTTATTACAACCTATAATATGATTAAGATGAAATTTTTCAAGATTCAACACAATGACTTTTTTTTCATGAAATTTTTTGACATACTATACAATGACTTTTTTTCTTGAAATTTTTTCAACGTACTATAATATGACTTTTCTATCATAATAACTTATTAAAACTATAATATGATTGTTAACATGATTTTTTTCAAGATTCATGACTATGACCTCCTTTTCATGAAATTTTTCGACATACTATACTATTACGTTTTTTCATGAAATTTTTCGACAGACTATACTATGACTTTTTTACATGAAATTTTTCTACATTCTATACTATGACTTTTTTTCATGAATTTTTTCGACAGATAATACTATGACTTTTTTGATGAAATTTTTCAACATACTACACTATGACTTTTTTTCATGAAATTTTTCAACATACTATACTATGACTTTTTTTCTTGAATTTTTTCAACGTGCTATAATATGACTTTTCTATCATAGTAACTTATTAAAAACTATAATATGGTTGTTAACATGATTTTTTTCAAGATTCAACACAATGACCTTTTTTTCATGAAATTTTTCGACACACTATACTATGACTTTTTTTCATGACATTTTTCGACATACTATACTATGATTCTTTTTCATGAAATTTTTCGACATACTATACTATGAGTATTCTATCATAATAACTTATTAAAACTATAAAATGATTGTTAACATGAATTTTTTCAAGACTTAATACTATGACCTGGTTTTCATTCAATTTTTCGACATACTATACTATGACTTTTTCATGAAATTTTTTGACATACTATACTATGACTTTTTTTCTTGAATTTTTTCAACGCACTATAATATGACTATTCTATCATAATAACTTATTAAAACTATAATATGATTGTTAAAATGATTTTTTTAAAGATTCATGACTATGACCTCTTTTTCATGAAATTTTTCGACATACTATACTATGACTTTTTTTCATGAAATTTTTCGACATACTATACTATGACTTTTTTTATGAAATTTTTCGACATACTATACTATGACTTTTTTTCATGAAATTTTTCGACATACTATACTATGAGTTTTTTTCATGAAATTTTTCGACATACTATACTATGACTTTTTTTCTTGAATTTTTTCAACGTGCTATAATATGACTTTTCTATCATAATAACTTATTAAAAACTATAATATGGTTGTTAACATGATTTTTTTCAAGATTCAACACAATGACCTGTTTTTCATGAAATTTTTCGACATACTATACTATGACTTATTTTCACGAAATTTTTCAACGTAGTATAATTATGACTTTTCTATCATAATAACTTATTAAAACTATAATATGGTTATCAAGCAGTAAACTTTTTTTTTTTTTTTTTTTTTCTTTTTTTTTTTTTTTTTTTATTTTTTTTTTAATTTTTTTTTCAAGTTTTTTAATATTATATTTTTACTTTTTTTTTTTTATTATTTTTTCACATAAACTTTGATTGTTAACATGAATTTTTTCATGATTTAATACTGTGACCTGTTTTTCATGAAATATTTTGACTTACTACACTATGACTATTTTTCATGAAATTTTTAAACGTCCTATAATGATTTTTTTCTATAATAATACCTTATTACAACCTCTGATATGATTGTTAAGATGAAAGTTTTCAAGATTCAACAAAATGAGCTGTTTTTCAAGAAATTTTTCGACATACTATACTATGACTTTTTTTCATGAAATTTTTCGACATACTATACTATGATTCTTTTTCATGAAATTTTTCGACATACTATACTATGAGTATTCTATCATAATAACTTATTAAAACTATAAAATGATTGTTAACATGAATTTTTTTCAAGACTTAATACTATGACCTGGTTTTCATTCAATTTTTCGACATACTATACTATGACTTTTTCATTAAATTTTTTGACGTACTATACTATGACTTTTTTTCTTGAATTTTTTCAACGCACTATAATATGACTATTCTATCAGAATAACTTATTAAAAACTATAATATGATTGTTAAAATGATTTTTTTAAAGATTCATGACTATGACCTCTTTTTCATGAAATTTTTCGACATACTACACTATTATGTTTTTCATGAAATTTATCGACATACTATACTATGACTTCTTTACATGAAATTTTTCAACATACTATACTATGACGTTTTCATGAAATTTTTCGACATACTATACTATGACTTTTTTTCATGAAATTTTTCGACATACTATACTATGACTTTTTTTCATGAAATCTTTCAACATACTATACTATGACTTTTTTTCATGAAATCTTTCAACATACTATACTATGACTTTTTTTCATGAAATTTTTCGACATACTATACTATGACTTTTTTTCATGAAATCTTTCAACATACTATACTATGACTTTTTTTCATGAAATTTTTCGACATACTATACAATGACTTTTTTTCATGAAATTTTTCGACATACTACACTATGACTTTTTTTCATGAAATCTTTCAACATACTATACTATGACTTTTTTTCATGAAATCTTTCAACATACTATACTATGACTTTTTTTCATGAAATTTTTCGACATACTATACTATGACTTTTTTTCATGAAATCTTTCAACATACTATACTATGACTTTTTTTCATGAAATTTTTCGACATACTATACAATGACTTTTTTTTAATTTTTTCAATGCACTATAATATGACTTTTCTATCATAATAACTTATTAAAACTATAATATGATTGTTGTTTCATGCAGTAAACTATGATTGTTAACATGAAATTTTTCATGATTTAATAATGTGACCTGTTTTTCATGAAATTTTTCGACATACTATACTATGACTTTTTTTTCATGAAATTTTTCAAACATACTATGCTTTTTTTCTTGAATTTTTTCAATGTGCTATAATATGACTTTTCTATCATAATAACTTATTAAAAACTAAAATATGATTGTTAACATGAATTTTTTTCAAGATTTAATATTATGACCTGTTTTTCATGTAATTTTTCGACATACTACATTATGACTATTTTTCATGAAATTTTTCGACATACTATACTATGACTTTTTTTCATGAAATTTTTCGAAATACTATACTATGACTTTTTTTCACGAAATTTTTCATCGTAGTATAATATGACTTTTCTATCCTAACTTATTAAAACTATAATATGATTGTTAACATGATTTTTTTTCAAGATTCATGACTATGACCTCTTTTTCATGAAATTTTTCGACATGCTATACTATGATGTTTTTCATGAAATTTTTCGACAGACTATACTATGAATTTTTTACATGAAATTTTTCGACATACTATACTATGACTTTTTTTCATGAAATTTTTCGACATACAATACTATGACTTTTTTTGAATTTTTTTTTTTCAAGTTATAATAGACTTTCAAAACAATGAAATTTTGACATACTATACCATGACTTTTTTTCATGAAATTTTTCAACATACTATACTATGACTTTTTTTTCTTGAATTTTTTCAATGTACTATACTATAACTTTTTTTCTTGAATTTTTTCAATGTGCTATAATATGACTTTTCTATCATAATAACTTATTAAAAACTAAAATATGATTGTTAACATGAATTTTTTCAAGATTTAATATTATGACCTGTTTTTCATGTAATTTTTCGACATACTACATTATGACTATTTTTCATGAAATTTTTCGACATACTATACTATGACTTTTTTTCATGAAATTTTTTAACATACTATACTATGACTTTTTTTCATGAAATTTTTCAATGTGCTATACTATAACTTTTTTTCTTGAATTTTTTCAATGTGCTATAATATGACTTTTCTATCATAATAACTTATTAAAAACTAAAATATGATTGTTAACATGAATTTTTTCAAGATGTAATACTATGACCTGTTTTTCATGTAATTTTTCGACATACTACATTATGACTAGTTTTCATGAAATTTTTCGACATACTATACTATGAGTTTTTTTCATGAAATTTTTAAACGTCCTATAATGACTTTTTTCTATCATGATACCTTATTACAACCTATAATATGATTATGATGAAAGTTTTCAAGATTCAACACAATGAGCTGTTTTTCAAGAAATTTTTCGACATACTATACAATGACTTTTTTTCATTGAATTTTTTTGACATACTATACTATGACTTTTTTTCTTGAATTTTTTTCAATGTGCTATAATATGACTTTTCTATCATAATAACTTATTAAAACTATAATATGATTGTTAACATGATTTTTTTCAAGATTCATGACTATGACCTCTTTTTCATGAAATTTTTCGACATACTATACTATTACGTTTTTTCATGGAATTTTTCGACATACTATACTATGACTTTTTTTCATGAAATTTTTCATCGTAGTATTATATGACTTTTCTATTTTAATAACTTATTAAAACTATAATATGATTGTTAAAATGATTTTTTTCAAGATTCATGACTATGACCTCTTTTTCATGAAATTTTTCGACATGCTATACTATGATGTTTTTCATGAAAGTTTTTCGACAGACTATACTATGACTTTTTTACATGAAATTTTTCGACATACTATACTATGACTTTTTTTCATGAAATTTTTCGACATACTATACTATGACTTTTTTGCATGAAATTTTTTGACATACTATACTATGACTTTTTTTCATGAAATTTTTCGACATACTATACTATGAGTTTTTTTCATGAAATTTTTCGACATACTATACTATGACTTTTTTTCTTGAATTTTTTCAACGTGCTATAATATGACTTTTCTATCATAGTAACTTATTAAAAACTATAATATGGTTGTTAACATGATTTTTTTCAAGATTCAACACAATGACCTGTTTTTCATGAAATTTTTCGACATACTATACTATGACTTTTTTTCACGAAATTTTTCAACGTAGTATAATATGACTTTTCTATCATAATAACTTATTACAAACTATAATATGATTATCAACATAATTTTTTTCATGATTTAATACTATGACCTGTTTTTCATGAAATTTTTTCAACAAAGTATACTATGACTTTTTTTCCAAAAAGTTTTTCAATATAATTAGACTTTTTTTCATCATAATATTGTTTCACGCAGTAAACTTTGATTGTTAACATGAATTTTTTCATGATTTAATACTGTGACCTGTTTTTCATGAAATATTTCGACTTACTACACTATGACTATTTTTCATGAAATTTTTAAACGTCCTATAATGATTTTTTTCTATAATAATACCTTATATACAACCTCTGATATGACTTGTTAAGATGAAAGTTTTCAAGATTCAACAAAATGAGCTGTTTTTCAAAAATTTTTTCGACATACTATACTATGACTTTTTTTCATTAAATTTTTTGACATACTATACTATGACTTTTTTTCTTGAATTTTTTCAACGCACTATAATATGACTATTCTATCAAAATAACTTATTAAAACTATAATATGATTGTTAAAATGATTTTTTTAAAGATTCATGACTATGACCTCTTTTTCATGAAATTTTTCGACATACTACACTATTTTGTTTTTCATGAAATTTATCGACATACTATACTATGACTTCTTGACATGAAATTTTTTGACATACTATACTATGACGTTTTTCATGAAATTTTTCGACATACTATACTATGACTTTTTTACATGAAATTTTTCGACATACAATACTATGACTTTTTTTATCATGAAATTTTTCGACATACTATATTATGACTTTTTTCCATGAAATTTTTTGACATACTATACTATGACTTTTTTTCATGAAATTTTTCAACATACTACACTATGACTTTTGTTCATGAAATTTTCCGACATACTATACTATGACTTTTTGTCATGAAATGACTTGAATTTTTTCAATGTGCTATAATATGACTTTTCTATCATAATAACTTATTAAAAACTAAAATATTATTGTTAACATGAATTTTTTCAAGATTTAATACTATGACCTGTTTTTCATGTAATTTTTCGACATACTACATTATGAATATTTTTCATGAAATTTTTCGACATACTATACTTTGACTTTTTTCATGAAATTTTTAAACGTCCTATAATGACTTTTTTCTATCATAATACCTTATTACAACCTATGATTTGATTGTTAAGATGAAAGTTTTCAAGATTCAACACAATGAGCTGTTTTTCAAGAAATTTTTCGACATACTATACTATGACTTTTTTTTCATGAAATTTTTTGACATACTATACAATGATTTTTTTTCTTGAACTTTTTCATCGTAGTATAATATGACTTTTCTATCATAATAACTTATTAAAACTATAATATGATTGTTACCATGATTTTTTTCAAGATTCATCACTGTGACCTCTTTTTCATGAAATTTTTCGACGTACTATACTACGACGTTTTTCATGAAATTTTTCGACGTACTATACTGACTTTTTTTCATGAAATTTTTCGACGTACTATACTATGACTTTTTTCATGAAATTTTTCGACATACTATACAATGACTTTTTTTCATGAAATTTTTCGACATACTATACAATGACTTTTTTTCATGAAATTTTTCGACATACTACACAATGACTTTTTTTTTAAATTTTTTCAATGCACTATAATATGACTTTTCTATCATAATAACTTATTAAAACTATAATATGATCGTTAACATGATTTATTTCAAGATTCATGACTATGACCTCTTTTTCATGAAATTTTTCGCCGTACTACACTATGACGTTTTTCATGAAATTTTTCGACATACTATACTATGACTTTTTTTTACATGAAATTTTTCAACGTACTATACTATGACTTTTTTCGTGAAATTTTTCGACATACTATACCATGACTTTTTTTCATGAAATTTTCCGACATACTATACTTTGACGTTTTTTAATGAAATCTTTCAACATACTATAGTATGAGTTTTTTCTATTTTTCACATACTATACCATTACTTTTTTTCATGAAATTTTTCGACATACTATACAATGACTATTTTTTAATTTTTTCAATGCACTATAATATGACTTTTTTATCATAATAACTTTTTAAAACTATAATATGATTGTGAACATGATTTTTTTCATGATTCACGACTATGACCTCTTTTTCATGAAAATTTTCGACATACTATACTATGACTTTTTTCAAGAAATTTTTCAACAATCTATACTGACTTTTTTACATGAAATTTTTCGACATACTATACTATGACATTTTTTCATGAAATTTTTCGACATACTATACTATGACTTTTTTTCATGAAAATTTTCGACATACTATACTATGACTTTTTTGATGAAATTTTTCAACATACTATGACTTTTTTTTCATGAAATTTTTTGACATACTATACAATGATTTTTTTTCTTGAACTTTTTCAACGTGATATAATATGACTTTTCTATCATACTAACTTATTAAAACTATAATATGATTGTTAACATGATTTTTTTCAAGATTCATGACTATGACCTCTTTTTCATGAAATTTTTCACCATACTATACTACGACGTTTTTCATGAAATTTTTCGACATACTATACTGACTTTTTTTCATGAAAATTTTCGACACACTATACTATGAGTATTCTATCATAATAACTTATTAAAACTATAATATGATTGTTGACATGAATCTTTTCAAGATTCAATACTATGACCTGGTTTTCATTCAATTTTTCAACATACTATACTATGACTTTTTCATTAAATTTTTCGACATACTATATTATGACTTTTTCATGAAATTTTTCGACATACTATACAATGACTTTTTTTTTTGAATTTTTTCAACGTGCTATAATATGACTTTTCTATCATAATAACTCATTAAAAACTAAAATATGATTTAACATGAATTTTTTTCAAGATTCAATACTATGATCTATTTTTCATGTAATTTTTCGACATACTACATCATGACTATTTTTCATGAAATTTTTCGACATACTATACTATGACTTTTTTTCATGAAATTTTTCAACATACTATACTATGACTTTTTTTCATGAAATTTTTCGACATACTATACTACGACTTTTTTCATGAAATCTTTTCAATATACTATTGTATGAGTTTTTTTCATGAAATTTTTCGACATACTATATAATGACTTTTTTTAATAATTTTTCTATGCACTATAATATGACTTTTCTATCATAACTTATTAAAACTATAATATGATTGTGAACATGATTTTTTTCATGATTCACGACTATGACCTCTTTTTCATGAAAATTTTCGACATACTATGCTGTGACTTTTTTACATGAAATTTTTCGACAGACTATACTATGACATTTTTTCATGAAATTTTTCGACATACTATACTATGACTTTTTTTCATGAAATTTTTCGACATACTATACTATGACTTTTTTTCATAAATTTTTTCGACATACTATACTATGAGTTTTCTATCATAATAACTTATTAAAACTATATGATTGTGAACATGATTTTTTTCATGATTCACGACTATGACCTCTTTTTCATGAAATTTTTCGACATACCATACTATTACTTTTTTACATGAAATTTTTCAACATACTATACTATGACTTTTTTTCATGAAATTTTTTGACATACTATACAATGACTTTTCTTGAATTTTTTCAATGCACTATAATATGACTTTTGTTACGCTAAACTGGGTAGCTAACCAAAGGGGAAGAGAGAGAGAGAGAGAGAGAGAGAGAGAGAGAGAGACCCCACACGCAGAGACAACCACGAAGACAAGAGATTAACAAAAAGCGAGTCTGTAATTAAAGACTGATAACGGAAACAATATCTTCTAGAAATACAAAAACCCTAAACAGATACACCAAAAGAGATATTAAGTAAACACAAATTAACAACAAGAAAACTAATTAATTAAACACAAGTTAACAGTAAGGAACTAAAAGCCCATAAACTAAAATTAACACCAAACCCTAATAAACAACGAGAGACAAGGAATGAACACAGTGGGACAAACACAGACAAGTGAAACACAGGACAACGAGGAGTGTGAGGAGAAACATCTAAAACAGAAGAAAACCTACCAGGTAAAAAGAGAAACAAGTAGCACGAAGATAAGAAAGTCTAAGTGGAATCAGGGGGAAACACAGAGAAGAAACATGAGTCTAAGGAGGAGAATCACAGAGCACGGAGGAACTTTAACAAATGAACCGACAAGAGCAGAGGGGAAAGGGGTGGCTTAAATACACACAGGGAAGACAACCAGGTGGAAACAATCAGGGCGGAATAGACAATCAAAAAAGGAGGGAAAAACAGACAAAGACAGGAAGTAAAGCTCAAACAACTCAGAGACGCAAGACTTTCAAAATAAAACAGGAAACAACCAAAGACAAGGAACCAGGAACAGGACAGGGAGTGAAACACAAACAAAAAACTAGAACAAAACAATATAACAAAACAGCACCTAAATGATAAACTAATCGAAAAACTAACACAGAGTCCATAGCTGTGACAGAACCCCCCCCTTAAGGGACGGATTCCAGACGTCCCAACAAATAGTCAAAAAAGTTCACCAGGGTGGGTGGAGGGGGTCTGGAGGAGGGACCCAAGGGTAGGTATCCTGGGGAATAACGGGGAATCTCAGGGGGACGTCCAGGGGGAAAAGCGAAGACTGAATGGGGAGGCTCGAGCGGACGGCCCGGGGGCAGAGCAGAAACTGACTGGGGAGGCTCAGGCGGACGGCCCGGGGGCAGAGCGGAGACTGACTGGGGAGGCTCGGGCGGACGGCCCGGGGGCAGAGCGGAGACTGACTGGGGAGGCTCGGGCGGACGGCCCGGGGGCAGAGTGGAGACTGACAGGGGAGGCACGGGTGGACGGCCCGGGGGCAGAGCGGAGACTGACTGGGGAGGCTCGGGCGGACGGCCCGGGGGCAGAGGGAGACTGACTGGGGAGGCCGGGCGGACGGCCCGGGGACAGAGCGGGACAGCAGGGACCTGGGGCTGCTGCGGGACGCTAGGGACCTGGGGCTGCTGCGGGACGCTAGGGACCGGGACTAAGGGGACTGGGACCTGGGGCTGCTGCGGGACGCTAGGGACCGGGACTACGGGGACTGGGACCAGAATCGGCTGCGGAGGCGACCCAGCCGAAGCAGGAGGCGGCGACTGCGGTGGTGACCCAGCCGAAGCAGGAGGCGGCGACTGCGGTGGCGACCCAGCCGTGACAGGACCCTGCCGGTGGCGACCCAGCCGTGACAGGAACAGGAGGCGACTGAGGTGGCGAAGACCCAGCCGTGACAGGAACAGGAGGCGGCGACTGCGGTGGCGACCCAGCCAGAGCAGGAACAGGAGGCGGCGACTGCGGTGGCGACCCAGCCGGAGCAGGAACAGGAGGCGGCGACTGCGGTGGCGACCCAGCCGGAGCAGGAACAGGAGGCGGCGACTGCGGTGGCGACCCAGCCGTGAGCAAGAACAGGAGGCGGCGACTGCGGTGGCGACCCAGCCGTGACAGGAACAGGAGGCGGGACTGAGGTGGCGAAGACCCAGCCGTGACAGGAACCGGAGGCGGACTGCGGTGGCGAAGACCCAGCCGTGACAGGAACCGGAGGCGACTGCGGTGGCGAAGACCCAGCCGTGACAGGAACCGGAGGCGACTGTGGTGGCGGAGACCCAGCCGGAGCAGGAACAAGAGCCGACTGCGGTGGCGGAGACCCAGCCGGAGCAGGAACAGGAGGCGACTGCGGTGGCGGAGACGCAGCCGGAGCAGGAACAGGAGGCGACTGCGGTGGCCAAGACCCAGCCGTGAGCAGGAACAGGAGGCGACTGCGGTGGTGAAGACCCAGCTGTGAGCAGGAACCGGAAGCGACTGCGGTGGCGAAGACCCAGCCGTGAGCAGGAACCGGAGGCGACTGCGGTGGCGAAGACCCAGCCGGAGCAGGAACAGGAGCCGACTGCGGTGGCGAAGACGCAGCCGGAGCAGGAACAGGAGCCGACTGCGGTGGCGGAGACCCAGCCGGAGCAGGAACAGGAGCCGACTGCGGTGGCGGAGACGCAGCCGGAGCAGGAACAGGAGGCGACTGCGGTGGCCAAGACCCTGCCGTGACAGGAACAGGAGGCGACTGCGGTGGTGAAGACCCAGCCGTGACAGGAACCGGAAGCGACTACGGTGGCGAAGACCCAGCCGTGACAGGAACCGGAGGCGACTGCGGTGGCGGAGACCCAGCCGTGACAGGAACCGGAGGCGACTGCGGTGGCGGAGACCCAGCCGGAGCAGGAACAGGAGCCGACTGCGGTGGCGGAGACGCAGCCGGAGCAGGAACAGGAGGCGACTGCGGTGGCGAAGACCCAGCCGGAGCAGGAACAGGAGGCGACTGCGGTGGGCAAGACCCAGCCAGAGCAGGAACATGAACCGACTGCCGTGGCGAAGACCCAGCCGGAGCAGGAACAGGAGCCGACTGCGGTGGCGGAGACCCAGCCGGAGCAGGAACAGGAGCCGACTGCGGTGGTGGAAACCCAGCCGGAGCAGGAACAGGAGGCGACTGCGGTGGCGAAGACCCAGCCGGAGCAGGAACAGGAGGCGACTGCGGTGGCGAAAACCCAGCCGTGAGCAGGAACCGGAAGCTGACTACGGTGGCGAAGACCCAGCCGTGACAGGAACCGGAGGCGACTGCGGTGGCGGAGACCCAGCCGTGAGCAGGAACCGGAGGCGACTGCGGTGGCGGAGACCCAGCCGGAGCAGGAACAGGAGCCGACTGCGGTGGCGGAGACGCAGCCGGAGCAGGAACAGGAGGCGACTGCGGTGGCGAAGACCCAGCCGGAGCAGGAACAGGAGGCGACTGCGGTGGCCAAGACCCAGCCGTGAGCAGGAACAGGAGGCGACTGCGGTGGTGAAGACCCAGCCGGAGCAGGAACAGGAGCCGGCTGCGGTGGCGGAGACCCAGCCGGAGCAGGAACAGGAGCCGGCAGCGGTGGCGGAGACCCAGTCGGAACAGGAAAAGACAGGAAGCCGGCTGCGGTGGCGGAGACCCAGCCGGAGCAGGAACAAGACCAGGAAGCGCCAGCTGCGGGGCGGAGACCCAGCCGGGACACGAACAGGACCAGGAAGCGTCGGCTGCCGTGGCGGCGACCCAGCCGGGACAGGAACAGGACCAGGAAGCGTCGGCTGCGGTGGCGGAGACCCAGCCGGGACAGGAACAGGACCAGGAAGCGTCGGCTGAGGTGGCGGCGACCCAGCTGGGACAGGAACAGGACCAGGAAGCATCGGCTGCGGTGGCGGCGACCCAGCCGGGACAGGAACAGGACCAGGAAGCGTCGGCGGCGACCCAGCCGGGACAGGAACAGGACCAGGACCAGGAAGCGTCGGCTGCGGTGGCGGAGACCCAGCCGGAACAGAAGATGTTGGAGACTGCGGTGGCTGCCAAGCCAGGACAGGAGACGTCGGAGACTGCGGTGGCTGCCAAGCCAGGACAGGAGACGTCGGAGACTGCAGTGGCTGCCAAGCCAGGACAGGAGACGTCGGAGACTGCAGTGGCTGCCAAGCCAGGACAGGAAACGTCAGAGGCTGCGGTGACGGAGACCCAGCCGGAACAGCAAACATCAGAGACTGCGGCAGCTGCCCAGCCGGAACAGGAGTCGTCGAAGACTGCGGCGCCTGCCCAGCCGGAGCAGACACTGGAATGTGCGGTTGTGGTGGTGGCGTCGACCCAACCGGAACTGGAGGCACTGGAACCGGTGCTGGCTGCGGCGTCGACCCAACTGGAACTGGAGCCCTCCAGACCCCGGACAGGACTCGTGGGGCTGGAGTCGGCCGGACCTCAGGCGGAACACGTGGGGCTGGAGTCGGTCGGACCTCAGGCGGGGCACGTGGGGCTGGAGTCGGCCGGACCTCAGGCGGGGCACGTGGGGCTGGAGTCAGCCGGACCTCAGGCGGAACACGTGGAGCTGGACTCGGCTGGACAACAGGCAGGACACGGGAGCGTTGATTGTGGACCCCGTGCTTCTTTCTAGGAGCTCCCGCTCCAAGATAATGTGGGGCGATAGCCAGGCGGGATCCCTCAAGAGGGGACCGAGGCTCCACAAAACGGATGCCAAAGAGGGCATAATGTCTCTCTGCTGGGGTTATTTCTGGTCGGTTCATTCTGTTACGCTAAACTGGGTAGCTAACCAAAGGGGAAGAGAGAGAGAGAGAGAGAGAGAGAGAGAGAGAGAGAGAGAGAGAGAGAGAGAGACCCCACACGCAGAGACAACCACTAAGACAAGAGATTAACAAAAAGCGAGTCTTTAATTAAAGACTGATAACGGAAACAATATCTTCTAGAAATACAAAAACCCTAAACAGATACACCAAAAGAGATATTAACTAAACACAAATTAACAACAAGAAAACTAATTAATTAAACACAAGTTAACAGTAAGGAACTAAAAACTCATAAACTAAAATTAAACCCAACCCTAGAAAACAACGAGAGACAAAGAATGAACACAGTGGGACAAACACAGACAAGTGAAACACAGGACAACGAGGAGTGTGAGGAGAAACATCTAAAACAGAAGAAAACCTACCAGGTAAAAAGAGAAACAAGTAGCACGAAGATAAGAAAGTCTAAGTGGAATCAGGGGGAAACACAGAGAAGAAACATGAGTCTAAGGAGGAGAATCACAGAGCACGGGGGAACTTTAACAAATGAACCGACAAGAGCAGAGGGGAAAGGGGTGGCTTAAATACACACAGGGAAGACAACCAGGTGGAAACAATCAGGGCGGAGTAGACAATCAAAAAAGGAGGGAAAAACAGACAAAGACAGGAAGTAAAGCTCAAACAACACAGAGACGCAAGACTTTCAAAATAAAACAGGAAACAACCAGACAAGACACCAGGAACAGGACAGGGAGTGAAACACAAAAAAAAAAACTAGAACAAAACTCAATATAACAAAATAGCACCTAAATGATAAACTAATCGAAAAACTAACACAGAGTCCGTAGCTGTGACAACTTTTCTATCATAATAACTTATTAAAACTATAATATGATTGTTAAAATGATTTTTTTCAAGATTCATGACTATGACCTCTTTTTCATGGAATTTTTCATCCTACTATACTATGACTTTTTTACATGAAATTTTTCGACATACTATACTATGACGTTTTTCATGAAATTTTTCGACATACTATACTATGAGTTTTTTTCATGAAATTTTTTGACATACTATACTATGAGTTTTTTTCATGAAATTTTTCGACATACTATACTATGACTTTTTTACATGAAATTTTTCGACATACTATACTATGACGTTTTTCATGAAATTTTTCGACATACTATACTATGACTTTTTTACATGAAATTTTTTGACATACTATACTATGACTTTTTTTCATGAAATTTTTCGACATACTATATTATGACTTTTTTTCATGAAATTTTTCGACATACTATACTATGACTTTTTTTCATGAAATTTTTTGACATACTATACTATGAGTTTTTTTTCATGAAATTTTTCGACATACTATACTATGAGTTTTTTTCATGAAATTTTTCGACATACTATACAATGACTTTTCTTGAATTTTTTCAACGCACTATAATATGACTTTTGTTACGCTAAACTGGGTAGCTAACCAAAGGGGAAGAGAGAGAGAGAGAGAGAGAGAGATAGAAAGAGAGAGACCCCACACGCAGAGACAACCACTAAGACAAGAGATTAACAAAAAGACTTTTTTTCTTGAATTTTTTCAACGTGCTATAATATGACTTTTCTATCATAATAACTTATTAAAAACAAAAATATGATTGTTAACATGAATTTTTTTAAGATTTAAGATTATGACATGTTTTTCATGTAATTGCTCGACATACTACATTATGATTATTTTTCATGAAATTTTTCGACATACTATACTATGACGTTTTTCATGAAATTTTTCAACATACTATACTATGACTTTTTTACATGAAATTTTTCGACATACTATACTATGACGTTTTTCATGAAATTTTTCGACATACTATACTATGACTTTTTTTCATGAAATTTTTTGACATACTATACTATGAGTTTTTTTCATGAAATTTTTCGACATACTATACTATGACTTTTTTACATGAAATTTTTCGACATACTATACTATGAGTTTTTTTTCATGAAATTTTTCGACATACTATACTATGAGTTTTTTTCATGAAATTTTTCGACATACTATACAATGACTTTTCTTGAATTTTTTCAACGCACTATAATATGACTTTTGTTACGCTAAACTGGGTAGCTAACCAAAGGGGAAGAGAGAGAGAGAGAGAGAGAGATAGAAAGAGAGAGACCCCACACGCAGAGACAACCACTAAGACAAGAGATTAACAAAAAGACTTTTTTTCTTGAATTTTTTCAACGTGCTATAATATGACTTTTCTATCATAATAACTTATTAAAAACAAAAATATGATTGTTAACATGAATTTTTTTAAGATTTAAGATTATGGCATGTTTTTCATGTAATTGCTCGACATACTACATTATGATTATTTTTCATGAAATTTTTCGACATACTATACTATGAGTTTTTTTCATGAAATTTTTCGACATACTATACAATGACTTTTCTTGAATTTTTTCAACGCACTATAATATGACTTTTGTTACGCTAAACTGGGTAGCTAACCAAAGGGGAAGAGAGAGAGAGAGAGAGAGAGATAGAAAGAGAGAGACCCCACACGCAGAGACAACCACTAAGACAAGAGATTAACAAAAAGACTTTTTTTCTTGAATTTTTTCAACGTGCTATAATATGACTTTTCTATCATAATAACTTATTAAAAACAAAAATATGATTGTTAACATGAATTTTTTTAAGATTTAAGATTATGACATGTTTTTCATGTAATTGCTCGACATACTACATTATGATTATTTTTCATGAAATTTTTCGACATACTATACTATGACGTTTTTCATGAAATTTTTCGACATACTATACTATGACTTTTTTACATGAAATTTTTCGACATACTATACTATGACGTTTTTCATGAAATTTTTCGACATACTATACTATGACTTTTTTTCATGAAATTTTTTGACATACTATACTATGAGTTTTTTTCATGAAATTTTTCGACATACTATACTATGACTTTTTTACATGAAATTTTTCGACATACTATACTATGACGTTTTTCATGAAATTTTTCGACATACTATACTATGACTTTTTTACATGAAATTTTTTGACATACTATACTATGACTTTTTTTCATGAAATTTTTCGACATACTATATTATAACTTTTTTTCATGAAATTTTTCGACATACTATACTATGACTTTTTTCATGAAATTTTTCAACATCCTATAATGACAGTTTTCTATCATAATACCTAATTACAACCTACAATATGATTGTTATGATGAAAGTTTTCAAGATTCAACACAATGAGCTGTTTTTCATGAAATTTTTTTACATACTATACTATGACGTTTTTCATGAAATTTTTCGACATACTATACTATGACTTTTTTACATGAAATTTTTCGACATACTATACTATGACTTTTTTTCATGAAATTATTCGACTTACTATACTATGACTTTTTTTCATGAAATTTTTCGACATACTATACTATGACTTTTTTTATTAAATTTTTCGACATACTATACAATGACTTTTTAAAAATTTTTTCAATGCACTATAATATGACTTTTCTATCATAATAACTTATTAAAACTATAATATGATTGTGAACATGATTTTTTTCAAGATTCACGACTATGACCTCTTTTTCATGAAATTTTTCGACATACTATACTTTGACTTTTTTCATGAAATTTTTCAACGTCCTATAATGACTTTTTTCTATCATAATACCTTATTACAACCTATAATATGATTGTTAAGATGAAAGTTTTCAAGATTCAACTCAATGAGCTGTTTTTCAAGAAATTTTTCGACCTACTATACAATGACTTTTTTTTCATGAAATTTTTTGACAAACTATACAATGACTTTTTTTCTTGAATTTTTTCAACGTGCTATAATATGACTTTTCTATCATAATAACTTATTAAAACTATAATATGATTGTCAACATGATTTTTTTCAAGATTCATGACTATGACCTCTTTTTCATGAAATTTTTCGACATACTGTACTATGAGTTTTTTTCATGAAATTTTTCGACATGCTATACCATGACTTTTTTTCATGAAATTTTTCGACATACTATACTATGACTTTTTTTCATGAAATTTTTCGACATACTATACTAGGACGTTTATCATGAAATTTTTCGACAGACTATACTATGATTTTTTTACATGAAATTTTTCGACATACTATAAGATGACTTTTTTTCATGAAATTTTTCGACATACTATACTATGATTTTTTTTCATGAAATTTTTCGACATTCTATACTATGACTGTTTTTCATGAACTTTTTCGACATACTATACTATGACTTTTTTCTTGAATTTTTTCAACGTGCTATAATATGACTTTTTTATCATAATAACTTATTAAAAACTATAATATCATTGTTAACATGATTTTTTTCAAGATTCAACACAATGACCTGTTTTTCATGAAATTTTTCGACAAGTATTCTATGACTTTTTTTCCAAGAAGTTTTTCAACATAATATAACTAATAATATAACTATGATTGTTAAAATGAATTTTTTCAAGATTCAATGCTATGACCTGTATTTCATGAAATTTTTTGATATACTATACTTTGACTTTTATTCATGATTTTTTTCGATATATTATGCTATGACTTTTTCTCTTGAATTTTTTCAATGTACTATAATATGACTTTTCTATCATAATAACTTTTTAAAAACTACAATACGATTGTTAACATGAATTTTTTCATGACTCAATACAATGACCTTTTTTTCATGAAATTTTTCGAAATACTATACAATGACTTTTCTTGAATTTTTTCAACGCACTATAATATGACTTTTGTTACGCTAAACTGGGTAGCTAACCAAAGGGGAAGAGAGAGAGAGAGAGAGAGAGATAGAAAGAGAGAGACCCCACACGCAGAGACAACCACTAAGACAAGAGAAACAAAAAGACTTTTTTTCTTGAATTTTTTCAACGTGCTATAATATACTTTTCTATCATAATAACTTATTAAAAACAAAAATATGATTGTTAACATGAATTTTTTTAAGATTTAAGATTATGACTGTTTTTCATGTAATTGCTCGACAACTACATATGTTATTTTTCATGAAATTTTTCGACATACTATACTATGCTTTTTTCATGAAATTTTTCAACGTCCTATAATGCATTTTCTATCAAAATACCTAATTACAACCTACAATATGATTTTAAGATGAAAGTTTTCAAGATCAACACAATGAGCTTTATAATTTTTTACATACTAACTATACGTTTTCATAAATTTTTCCATACTATACTATGCTTAATGAAATTTTTCACATACTAACTATGCTTTTTTTCATAAATATTCACTACTATACTATGCTTTTTTTCATGAAATTTTCGACATACAACTATGCTTTTTTTATTAAATTTTTCGACATACTATACAATGACTTTTAAAAAAATTTTCAATGCACTATAATATGCTTTTCTATCAAATAACATTAAAACTATAATATATTTGAACATGTTTTTTTCAAGATTCACACTATGACCTCTTTTTCATGAAATTTTTCGACAACTATACTTTCTTTTTTCATGAAATTTTTCAACTCCTAATGCTTTTTTCTATCATAATACCTTATTACAACCTAAATATATTGTTAAGATGAAAGTTCAAGATCAACTCAATGACTTTTTTCAAGAAATTTTCACCTACTATACATGCTTTTTTATAATTTTTACATACACAATACTTTTTTTCTTTTTTTCAACTGCTTTATGCTCTATCTAATAACATAAAACAAATATGTAACATTTTTTTTCAAGTCTACATGACCCTCTAAATTCACAACTTCTATGGTTTATAATTTTTCCAGCTTTTTTATATTTTTAAAAGCTTTTTTTATTTTTTTTTTATTTAAGTTTTTGTACTTCCTTTTTTATCTTTTATATTTTTCACATACTTGCTTTTTTTTTTATCCCATATGTTTGTCTTTACTATTTTCTAGTCTTGATTTTACTTTTTTTTTAAGGAGCATTAAAGGTCACTTTTTTTAAGCTTTAGGACCTTTAATCTTTTTATTTCCTTTTTAATGTTTTTTTTCGTCCTACCTTTTCTTTTTTTTACTTTTCTTATGAAAGTTTAAGAAGTTATTATAAAAAAAGGTTTCAGAACTTTAATTTACAATATTTTTTTCTTTTTATTTTTATTTTTTTTATAAATGAAGCTTTTTTTAACTTTATTATTTCTCTTTTTTTTAATCTACCTACCCCAAGGGAAGAGAGAGAAAAAGAAAGAGAGAACCCCACACGCAAACAACCACGACGGAACAAAGTTTCTTATTTTTTAACTCTTTGATAAAAATAAAAAAAAAATGTAATGATTTTAAGTTAAGATGTTATTAATCTCAATCATTTTTTTTTTTTCATACTAAATTTTTATACTATTTTATAAATTTACTATTTTTCAATAACTATGCTTTTTTTATAATTTTTTACTACTACTGGTTTTTTATGAATTTTTACATACTATACTATGCTTTTTTAATGAATTTTTCACATACTACTTTTTTCTAATTTTTCACTACTATACTTGGTTTTTTTCATGAATTTTTCATACTAAATGCTTTCTTTTTTTAACCCTTTTTTACGCTAACGCAACCAAAGGGGAAGAGAGAGAGAGAGAGAGAGAATAGAAAGAGAGAGACCCCACACGCAGAGACAACCACAAGACAAGAGAAACAAAAAGCTTTTTTTCTTATTTTTTCAACGTGCTATATTGCTTTTCTATCATAAAACTATTAAAAACAAAAATATGATTTTAACATGATTTTTTTAAGATTTAAGTATGGCTTTTTTCATGTAATTGCTCACATCTAATATGTTATTTTTATGAAATTTTTCGACATACTATACTATGAGTTTTTTTCATGAAATTTTTCACAACAACAATGCTTTTCTTTTTTTTCAACCACTTTTTTACGCTAAACTGGGAGCAACCAAGGGGAAGAGAGAGAGAGAGAGAGAGAATAGAAAGAGAGAGACCCCACACCAAACAACCACTAAGACAAGAGATTAACAAAAAGACTTTTTTTTCTTAATTTTTTCAACGTGCTATAATATGACTTTTCTATCATAAAACTTATTAAAAACAAAAATATGATTGTTAACATGAATTTTTTTAAGATTTAAGATTATGACATGTTTTTCATGTAATTGCTCGACATACTACATTATGTTATTTTTCATGAAATTTTTCACATACTATACTATGACGTTTTTCATAAATTTTTCGACATACTATACTATGACTTTTTTACATGAAATTTTTCGACATACTATACTATGCGTTTTTCATGAAATTTTTCGACATACTATACTATGCTTTTTTTCATAAATTTTTTACATACTAACTATGGTTTTTTTCATAAATTTTTCGACATACTATACTATGCTTTTTTACATAAATTTTTCGACATACTATACATGCGTTTTCATAAATTTTTCGACATACTAACTATGCTTTTTTACATAAATTTTTTACATACTATACTATGCTTTTTTTCATAAATTTTTCGACATACTAATTAACTTTTTTTCATAATTTTTGACATACTAACTATGCTTTTTTCATGAAATTTTTCAACATCCTATAATGACATTTTCTATCATAATACCTAATACAACCTACTATATATGAAATTTTCAAGATCAACACAATGAGCTTTCTAAATTTTTTACATACTAACATGCGTTTTTCATGAAATTTTTCACATACTATACTATGCTTTTTTACATGAAATTTTTCACATACTAACTATGCTTTTTTTCTATATACACAATCTTTTTTTAAATTTTTCACATACTACTTGCTTTTTTTATTAAATTTTTCACAACTACTGCTTTTTAATTTTTTTAATGCACTCCTAAAACATAAAAAAATGTTGAACTTTTTTTTCAAGATCACGACTATGACCTCTTTTTCTAAATTTTTCACATACTATACTTTGACTTTTTTTAAATTTTTAACGTCCTATAATGCTTTTTTCTATATAATACCTTATTACAACCAAATATGATTTTAAGATGAAAGTTTTCAAGATTCAACCATGAGCTTTTTTCAAAAATTTTTCGACCTACTAACAATGACTTTTTTTCATAAATTTTTTGACAAACTATACAATGACTTTTTTTCTTAATTTTTTCAACGTGCTTAATATGACTTTTCTATCATAATAACTTATTAAAACTATAATATGATTGTCAACATGATTTTTTTCAAGATTCATGACTATGACCTCTTTTTCATGAAATTTTTCGACATACTGTACTATGAGTTTTTTTCATGAAATTTTTCGACATGCTATACCATGACTTTTTTTCATGAAATTTTTCGACATACTATACTATGACTTTTTTTCATGAAATTTTTCGACATACTATACTAGGACGTTTATCATGAAATTTTTCGACAGACTATACTATGATTTTTTTACATGAAATTTTTCGACATACTATAAGATGACTTTTTTTCATGAAATTTTTCGACATACTATACTATGATTTTTTTTGATGAAATTTTTCGACATTCTATACTATGACTGTTTTTCATGAACTTTTTCGACATACTATACTATGACTTTTTTCTTGAATTTTTTCAACGTGCTATAATATGACTTTTTTATCATAATAACTTATTAAAAACTATAATATCATTGTTAACATGATTTTTTTCAAGATTCAACACAATGACCTGTTTTTCATGAAATTTTTCGACAAGTATTCTATGACTTTTTTTCCAAGAAGTTTTTCAACATAATATAACTAATAATATAACTATGATTGTTAAAATGAATTTTTTCAAGATTCAATGCTATGACCTGTATTTCATGAAATTTTTTGATATACTATACTTTGACTTTTATTCATGATTTTTTTTCGATATATTATGCTATGACTTTTTCTCTTGAATTTTTTCAATGTACTATAATATGACTTTTGTTACGCTAAACTGGGTAGCTAACCAAAGGGGAAGAGAGAGAGAGAGAGAGAGAGATAGAAAGAGAGAGACCCCACACGCAGAGACAACCACTAAGACAAGAGATAACAAAGCTTTTTTTCTTGAATTTTTTCAACGTGCTATAATATGCTTTTCTATCATAATAACTTATTAAAAACAAAAATATATTTAACATGAATTTTTTTAAGATTTAAGATTAGCTTTTTTATTAATTCTCGACAACTACATTATGTATTTTTATGAATTTTTCGACAACTAACTATGCTTTCATAAATTTTTCAACGCCTAAAGTTTCTATCAAAATACCAATTACAACCACAATATGTTTAAGATGAAATTTTCAGATCAAACAAGACTCATAAATTTTTTACAACAACTATCTTATAATTCGCATACAACTAGCTTTTACATAATTTTTCACAACTAACATCTTTATAATTATTCGCACTAACTATCTTTTTTCATAATTTTTCGACATACAACTATGCTTTTTTTATTAAATTTTTCACATACTATACAATCTTTTTAAAAATTTTCAATCACTATAATATGACTTTTCTATCATAATAACTTATTAAAACATAATATGATTTAACATATTTTTTTCAAATTCACGACATACCTCTTTTTCATAAATTTTTCACATACTATACTTTACTTTTTTCATGAATTTTTCAACGTCCTATAATCTTTTTCTATCATAATACCTTATTACAACCTATAATATGATTTTAAGATGAAAGTTTTCAAGATCAACTCAATGAGCTTTTTTCAAGAAATTTTTCGACCTACTATACAATGCTTTTTTTCATAAATTTTTTACATACTATACAATGCTTTTTTCTTAATTTTTTCAACGTCTATAATATGACTTTTCTATCATAATAACTTATTAAAACTATAATATGATTGTTAACATGATTTTTTTCAAGATTCATGACTATGACCTCTTTTTCATGAAATTTTTCGACATACTGTACTATAGTTTTTTTCATAAATTTTTCACAACTAACTATATTTTTTTACATAATTTCACATACTATAAGATGACTTTTTTTCATGAAATTTTTCGACATACTATACTATGACTTTTTTTCATGATATTTTTCGACATAATATAATTAGACTTTTTTCATCATAATATTGTTTAACGTAATAAACTATGAAAGTTAACATTAATTTTTTCAAGATTCATTACTATGACCTGTTTTTCATAAAATTTTTCGACATACTATACTATGACTTTTTTAATGAAATTTTTCGACATACTATACAATGACTTTTTTTCTTGAATTTTTTCAATGCACTATAGTATGACTTTTCTATCATAATAACTTATTAAAACTATAATATGATTATTAACATGATTTTATTTCAAGATTCATGACTATGACCTTTTTTTCATGAAATTTTTCGACATACTATAATATGACGTTTTTCATGAAATTTTTCGACATAGTATACTATGACTTTTTTCCATGAAGTTTTTCAACATAATATAATTAGACTTTTTTTCATCATAATATTGTTTAACGCAGTAAATTATGATGTTTAACATGAATTTTTTGAAGATTCATTACTATGACCTGTTTTCCATGAAATTTTTCGACATACTATACTATGACTTTTTTTCATGAAATTTTTCAACGTAGTATAATATGACTTTTCTATCATAATAATTTATTAAAAACTATTATATGAAAGTTAACATGAATTCTTTCAAGATTAAATACTATGACCTGTTTTTCATGAAATTTTTCAACGTAGTATAATATGAATTTTCTATCATAATAACTTATTCAAAACTATATGATTGATAAGATGAGGTTTTTCAAGAATCAATACTATGACCTGTTTTTCATGAAATTTTTCGACATACTATACTTTGACTTTTTTCATGAAATTTTTCAACATATTATACTGACTTTTTACATGAAAGTTTTCAACATACTATACTATGACTTTTTTCATGAAATTTTTCAACATAAAATAATTTGACTTTTTTTCATCATAATATTGTATAACATAGTACAATATGATTAAGATGAAGTTTTTCAAGATTCAATACTAAGACCTGTTTTTCATGAAATTTTTTGAAATCCTATACTATTACTTTTTTCATGAAATTTTTCGACATACTATACTATGACTCTTTTTCATGAAATTTTTCAACGTAGTATCATATGACTTTTCTGTCATAATAGCTTATTAAAAACTACAATATGATTGTTAACATGATTTTTTTTCAAGATTCAATCCTATGACCTGTTTCTCATGAAATTTTTCGACATACTATACTATGACTTTTTTTCATGAAATTTTTCAACGTAGTATAATATGACTTTTCTATCATAATAATTTATTAAAAACTATTATATGAAAGTTAACATGAATTCTTTCAAGATTAAAGACTATGACCTGTTTTTCATGAAATTTTTCAACGTTGTGTAATATGAATTTTCTATCATAATAACTTATTCAAAACTATCTGATTGATAAGATGAGGTTTTTCAAGAATCAATACTATGACCTGTTTTTCATGAAATTTTTCAACATACTATACTTTGACTTTTTTCATGAAATTTTTCAACATACTATACTATGACTTTTTTCATGAAATTTTTCAACATACTATACTATGACTTTTTTCATGAAATTTTTCAACATAAAATAATTTGACTTTTTTTCATCATAATATTGTATAACATAGTACAATATGATTGTTAAGATGAAGTTTTTCAAGATTCAATACTATGACCTGTTTTTCATGAAATTTTTTGAAATCCTATACTATTACTTTTTTCATGAAATTTTTCGACATACTATACTATGACTCTTTTTCATGAAATTTTTCAACGTAGTATAATATGACTTTTCTGTCAGAATAGCTTATTAAAAACTACAATATGATTGTTAACATGATTTTTTTCAAGATTCAATCCTATGACCTGTTTTTCATGAAATTTTTCGACATACTATACTATGACTTTTTTTCATGAAATTTTTCGACATAATATAATTAGACTTTTTTTCATCATAATATTATTTAACGCAGTAAACTATGATTGTTAACATGAATTTTCATGACTTTTTTTTATGAAATTTTTCAATATACTATCATATGACTTTTATACCATAATACCTTATTGAAAACTATAATATGATTGTTAACATTATTTTTTTCAACATTCAATACTATGACCTGTTTTTCATGAAATTTTTCGACATACTATACTATGACTTTTTCGACATGAATTTTTTTGTAATTTGACTTTTGACTTTTTTCATAATTTTTCGATATGCTACAATATGAACTTTTTTTATTAAATTTGTCGACATACTATAGTATGAGTTTTTTCATGAACCTTTTGAACATGCTCTAATATGACATTTTTTAGATGAAATTTATCGACATACTATACTACGACATTTGTCATGAAATTTTTCAACATACTATTGTCACGAATACTGGTGAATAAAGGAAGGAAGGATTAAAGAAACCCCAAACGCAGACAACACACAAACGGATGGATAAACCAAAAGCGAGTCTTTAATCTTAGACTGAAAAAAACACTATCCTAAAACTTAAAGTAATACAACAAACAATAAACTGATACTCAAAAGTAATATTACTAAACACACAGTAACAACAAGAAAACTAAATAACTAAACACAAGGTAACAACAATAACCTAAATACACATAAACTAGAATTTACATTAAACCTCAAGTACACAAAATGATAGTGAGGGTACACAATGGAACAAACAGAGAACAGTGAGACACAGGACAACTAGGAGTGCACGGGAAGACATAAGAACAGGATAGAGAACCTACCTAAGAAAAGAGACATGAAGATACACGAGGAGAAGGGAGTCTAAAGGGAATCCAGGGAAAACACGAAGAAGCACATGATAGTTAAAGTAGAAGGACAACAAGGAGACCGTGGGACTAAACAAATGGACTGACTGGAACAGAGGGAAAAGGGGTGTCTTAAATACACACAGGGAAGACAACCAGGTGGAAACAATCAGGGGCGGAGCAACAATCAGGGAAACTAGGTCAGGGGGTGTGAACCAAGAAAATGGAGGGAAAACACACAGGGGCAGGAAGTAAACCAAATCTTTCAAAATAAAACAGGAAACAACCAAAGACAAGACACCGCGACCAGGACAGGGATTGAAACACAAACAAGACACTAGAACAGAAACTCAGCAACAAAACAGAACCAAATCATAAACTAATCGACAAAACTAACTAACATAAAAAGTCCATAATCCTGGACTTTTCATGACTTTTTTCATGAAATTTTTTAACTTACAATACTTTGACTTTTTCTACATGTAATTTTTCAACATACTATGACTTCTTCCATGAAATTTGTCAACATGCTATACTATGATTTTTTTCTTAAAATTTGTCGACATACTATAATATGAGCTTTTTAATTAAATTTTTCTACATACTATACTATGACTTTGTTCATGAAATTCTTTGAAATACTATATTATGACTTTTTCATAAAATTTGTCGACATACTTTAATATGACCTTTTTAGATGAAACTTTTCGACATACTATTGTATGACTGTATCTGCTCAGGAGACTGAGGTCTTTTGGAGTGCAGGGGACACTTCTGAAAACATTCTATGACACCGTGGTGGCATCAGCCATATTTTATGGAGTGGTTTGCTGGGGCAGCAGCATCACAGCTGCAGACAGGAAGAGGCTGGATAAGATCATCAAAAGGGCCAGCTCTGTCCTGGGATGCTCTCTGGACACAGTGCAGGTGGTGGGAGAGAGGAGGACGATGGCTAAGCTGTCATCCATGATGGAGAAGGACTCCCACCCCATGAGAGACACCATCAGAGCTCTGGAGAGCTCCTTCAGTGACAGGCTGCTACACCCTAAGTGTACGAAGGAGCGTTACAGAAGGTCCTTCCTGCCTGCAGCTGTTAGACTCCACAACCAGCACTGCTCCCAGTAAACCACAATCACAGTCACATTCACAACAAACTCACCGGACATACGTGCAATAAGGACTCATGTGCGACTATGTCATCTGCTTGAATTAAAGGAACCGGACAATTATTTATTGATATAAATGGACATACTTCTGGCTTTATTTTTATTTTTATTTTTCTTTATTTTTCTTTTCTTTTTCTATTATGTATATACTAAATTATTATTTTTTATTTGTATGAATATTGTTTTTAAATCTATGCTTGTCTTCTATTGCACTATCCACTTGCTGCTGTAATGGGTAAATTTCCCCACTGTGGGACTAATAAAGGAATATCTTATCTTATCTTATCTTATCTTATGACTTTTTTCATGAAATTTTTCGACATACTATACTATGACATTTTTCATAATTTTTGATATACTATAATATGACCTTTTTTGATGATATTTGTCGAAATACTATACTATGACTTTATTGATGAATTTTTAAAACATACAATACTTTTACTTTTTGGACATGAAATTTTTCGACATACTATACTATGACTTTTTTCATGAAATCTTTCAACAAACAATACTTTGACTTTTTCTACATGTAACTATATAACTATAATTTGACTTTTTTGATGAAATCTTTTGACATACTCTAGTATGACTTCTCTCATGAAATTTTTGATATACTAATATAAATTATGTAACTTATATAAAATATACTATCTTATGTGAAAAAATTAGGAAAATAAGTCAAAGAACAGTTGCCAAAAAAATTCATGACAAAGTCATCAAATAATACAGTATGTCGACAAAATTAATGAAAAAATTTAAAATTGTGTAAAAATAAAAGTGTAGTGTGAAGAAAATTTTCATAAAAAATGTGTTAGTACAAAATGTTGAAAGTTTTGACCAAAAAAGTAAGTCTGTCGAAAAATTTAATGAAAAAAAACAATATACAATGTAAAAAAATCATGAAAAATCATACTCTAGTATGTCAAAAAAATCATGAAAATGTCATACTCTAATATGTTGAAAGATTTCCTCAAACAAGTCATAGTACAGTATGTCAAAAAAAAGTAAAGTAAAGTATGTCTTAAAATTTTATGAAAAGAAGGCATAGGAAAGTTTGTCAAAAAATTAATGAAAGAAATGATAGTATAGTATGCTAAAATTTTATGACAAACTCAAAGTATAGCATTTCAAAAATTTCATGAAAAAAGTCATCGTATAGTACATCAAAAAATCATGAAAAGAAGTCACTGTACAGTATGTCGAAAGATTTTACCAAAAAATGTCCCAGTATAGCATGTCGAAAAATTTCATGAAAACGGTCATAGGAGAGCAGGTCAAAAGATTTCATGAAATAAAAAATTATAGTATGGCATGTAAAAAAAAATCATGAAATAAAGTCACAGTATAGCATGTTCAAAATTACATGAAAAAAGTCATTGTATCGTATTTCATGTAAAAAATCCTGAAAAAAGTAGAATGTCGAAAAATCCTGAAAAAAATCATACCATAACATGTCGAATTGTTTTATGAAAAAAAAATTCATAGTGTAGTATTTCATATTTAATGAAAAAAGGTATATTAGGCCAATTCTAAAATAAACTCATGGTATAGTATGTTAACATTTCAACAAAAGTCATTATAATTTTACATCAAAAAATGTAATGAAAAAATTCATAGTATGTCAAAAGATTTTACCAAAAAAGTCATTGTATAGTATGTCAAAAAAATTCATGAGAAGTCACAGGAGAGCAGGTCAAAAGATTTCATGAAGAAAAATCATAGCATAGTTTGAAAAAAAAAGAAAACATCAAATAGTCATAGTATAGTGTTTTAAAAAATTTCATAAAATGTCATATTATAGTATGTCGAAAGCTGTCACCAAAAAAAGTAATAGTTTAGTTTGTTTTTTAGTTTCATGAAAAAAGTCACAGTATAGTATGTCGAAAAATTTCACCAGCAAAGTCATATGTAGTATGTCGAAAAATTTAATGGAAAAAAAAGACATGATATAGTGTGTTGATAAAATTTGTGAAAAAAAATCATACTATTGTATGTTGGAAAATTTCATGAATAAAAATCACACCAAAAAAAATCATAAAATAGTCTAAATAAATATTTTGACATACTACAACATGATTTTTGTTGGTTAAAATATTTCGACATACTACTTGACTTTTTTGCTGAAATCTTTCGACATTCTATATAATGAGCATTTCATGAAATTTTTCGACAGTATATGACTTTTTTGACATTCTATAGTATGACATTTTTATTTTTATTTTATTTGTCAACATACTGTACTATGACTTTTTTTCTGAAATGTTTCAACATACTTTACAAGGTTTTTTTCATGAAATGTTTTGACACACTGTACTGTGACTTTTTTGATGAAATATTTCGACAAACTATACTATGACTATTAAATGAACTGTTTGACATACTATACTATGATGTTTTTGGTGAAATCGTTCGACACATTATACCATGACATTTTCTTCATGAAACTTTTTCAAAAAGTATGCTATTACTCTTTTTTGGTGAAAGTTTTTGACACATTATACTCTGACTTTTCTTTCATGAAACTTTTCAACATGGTATACTATAATTTTTTTTCATAAATTCTTTCAAAATACTATTAGTATGACTTTTTTGATGAATTTTTTGACATACTATACTATGACTTTTTTGTTAAAATCTTTCAACATATTATGATATGAGTTTACATCATAACATTTTTGACATACTATACTATAACTTCTTTCAGGATTTTTTTTCAACATGCTCTGTGACGTATTTTCATGAAATATTTCGACACTATCCTGTGACTTTTGTTCATGAAATATTTCAATATTCTATTTTACTTGTTTTTATGGAATTTTTCAACGTAATATACAATGACCTTTTCATGAAGTTTTTCGACATACTAAACCTTGGCTTTTTTACATACTATACTATGACTTTCATTTGACATACTATACTATTACTTTTTTGTGAAATCTTTCGACATACTATGCAATATCTTTTTTCATATGATGACTTTTTTTTTTAACATACTACACTATAATTTTACTTTGACATACTATACAGAGTTATTTTTAGCACTTTTTTCACCATATGACATATGACTTTATGTCATCACCTTTTTTAGCAAACCACTGTGACCTTTTTTTGACATACTTTACTATTACTTTGTTTCTATCTTTACTATTATTACTTTGTTACTATTGATTTGTTAGTGAAATTTTTCAACATACTACACTATGACTTTTTTTGGTGAAATCTTTCAACATAATATACTAGGACTTTTTTTCATGAATTTTTTCAACATACTATACTATGACTTTATCACTTTTTTTTTTACATACTATGACACACACACACACACACACACAAAATTGCACTTGCAGGAAAGAAATATATGCCAGTACACATGTTCAAAGAGACAAACACCATCACACACTCTCACAAGAACATGTATGAACTCACTAAATCACAATCACCCACATGCTCACATTCACATACTCAACACAAACATGAATCATTCTACAAAGAAACATTTTTTTTTTCCTTTACAGAGTCTTTCACATATGGCCTGGAGCTGTGGACGTGGTCATGTGTCTCCATCAGCCAGCATTAGACAGCAGATCGCTCATATTCAAAGACAAAGAGCCCGGCAATCAACCTCTTGCCTTGCAGCTCCCGTCCGGCGCTTTGAACGGCATCCTCTGTCATTTCCTGTCCACCAATGGCAGGTCAGCAGAGGTCAATGTGAGGTAACCTGAGCGTGTGAGAACGAGACAGGCAGACTGTTTTTTCTTGCAAAGGCACAAATGTATATCAAGCATATTTGTGTGAATGTTTCTGTGTCATGACGTCACCCTTTGTAACATAATATGACGACTTCTGACATACAGATCAGTTTACTGTTCTAAGTACAAAGGATAATTTCAATTTATTGCTTTTATTACTTGTGTCAGATTTTGGACTTGGTTTCTATATATGCATCATATACCTCAGGAAAACTGGGGAAATATGTTTGCAAACTGTGATAAATGTTTACAAATGACAGTTGACGACATCATTTTACTGCACCTTTGCTTTGTCTTCCAAATAAGTTTGCTTAAAACCTGTCTGATCTACTGACTGCTTTTGTGTCTTGATGTTTTTTGTTGATTTGAATGTGTGCATTTCCAAATATTAACAATTAATTGAACAGTACAATAATACTACTTCTGTCTTCTGTCACAGGAAAACGTACAGTTTCCACTCATCACATACATTGAGGCTTGTTGGTCTAGGGGTATGATTCTCGCTTAGGGTGCGAGAGGTCCCGGGTTCAAATCCCGGACAAGCCCTGCTTTTATGGGGCAGCAGTAGCTCAGTCTGTAGGGAGTTGGCTTGGGAACCAGAGGGTCACCGCTTCAAGTACCGACATGTACCAAGAACTGAGTGTGAACTGGTAGCTGGAGAGATGCCAGTTTACCTCTTGGGCACTGCCGAGGTGCCCCTGAGAAAGCCACCAAACCCCCAACTGCTCGGGGCGCTTGTCAGGACCAGCCCCATCACTCTGACACCTCTCCATTTGATGCATGTGTGTGTTTCGGGTCTGCACGTACCGTGTATAAGTTAACAAACAGAGTGTAAAAATTGAATTTCCCCTCGTGGGACTAATAAAGGTTGATCTTCTTCTTCTTCTTCTTCTTCATACAATGTGTTTTCAAAATAAACTTCCAACATAGGTTTACTTAGCTTTTAGGTTTACTTACACAAAAAAAAACTTGGTGAGGTTTAGGCAACAAAACTACTTTGTTACGTGTTAAGTTCATAAGTAAGTTATGTAAAACATTCTCACTTTCCCATCTCAAAGTCCCAGAATGAATTTCTGTCCCAGTCCGTCCCTGTTGTGGGGCATCATAATTGTTTTTCACCTAGAGCGGCAGAAGTGTGTGCAGCAGTCCTGGGTATAGCACTTGAAAAAGTCCCATCCTACTGCAAGAAAGCCTCACCTTTGCCACAGATAGCATACATTTGGGGCACAGCATAACACGTGTTACTAAATACTGTATATATACTATAACTGAGCCACAGTGGCTCAGAGTGTTATGACCACTGTAAAACAATCATCATTTTATCAGTAAATACAAATTCACAAGCTGTAAAATTCCAAGTTATATGCAAAACGTGAAGCTTGTTGATTTTTACTGACATCCTGTCAATGTGATTGTGAATATTGCTGTATCTGACTGTGCTGAGGTACAGCTCTGCATTTCTTGGATTGGTGCATGGTTGCTCTAGACTAGATTGATTGGTCAGTTCAACGTTCAGTTCAAATCAGGATGTCTGGTTATAAATATAGGCTGTATTTGGCATCCCGCAGTCTGTTACAAAACTCTAGGGAAATATTAAATGTCATTTATTCATGGGGAAACTACGTGTCAGCAATATCAGAGACAAAGGGATGCAGCAGCAGCATTCCTTTCTGTTTTTTTTTTTTTGTAAATTTAAATGGTTTATGTGGACGGGGATGCAGTAGTACCCGACCCATCAAACTAACAAGATATCCCATTGTTCTACTAATGGCCCATCAGTGTGATCCTCACAGGTAGAGGCCGAGCCCCCACAAAGTAATCATCCACACTTCAGATCCTCATCTGTGGACTGATGCTGTAAATTAAAACAACACATTTTATGGATTTTATTTACAATGAAATAAAATAGATGACTGAAAAATGTGTCCCATTTTGTGTAAAATCATCCAACTCACTGCAATGTCGCCTACACAAGAGGTAAAGTTAGCGAAAAAAACGCTTAAAACAAGTGTGATTTGGACTTCTGCCCCAGAATTTATAAGGCATCTCATTACCAGTACTGTGGTAGACACTGGCAACAAATTATTTTAGAATTGTGCATCGTCAAAAATCAACATAATTTATTCGGTTGTGTGACTCGCTACATGGATATTTAAAACGAGACCTCAGAGGAAGTTGAGACGAAATAAGATTGTCTCTTAACTCCAGGCAGGAGCATCTTCAGTGTTTTCATTGGATTGTGTTCACCTGTGTTTCCTTCTGCTCAGACCAGCTCATTGGCAGAGGATCAGAGACCTCAGACCTCTCCAAAATTCAGCATGTGTCAAGGTTTGTGGGTTTGCTCCCAATGAACAGGAGTCACAATTCCTAAAGGCACTATAGAGCTTCGGCAGTTGAAAATAAACAAATATTTTAGGTACATACTGAAATCATTTTACTTGGGAGGACAGTCCCACAGTCTATATCAATAAATGTCCAATATCAGCAGCATGTGATGACATAGTGATCATGTCTTATACTGTTCATGCATGCTAAATTTCTGATTTTTTTGAAGGCAGCAATACTGTAACATGTACCCTGTGGAGTTTTTGACCAGTAAAACTATGGGTGATGCAATACACACTCTTGCAGATCGTTTCATGCTATTCTGTTGATTGACAGTCCGTGGCAATGAACCCACAATGGCAGTGAAGAAGAAGACTGCTGGCGAGTAAATACTGATGTAAATAATGCAGGATTGAAAGTATGAAAGAAAAACAAAACAGCTTTAGAGATGTATTATGAGAAAGGGAACAGATATATCCAATGTGTCCAACCTCAAACACATACACAAACACTGTGTCTGAAATATACTATGCACTAGCCTACATACTGTATGTAATATAGCTGTGTATGTTAATATATGTAGCGTACCATTCAACATACTTTTGTGTGAATTAACAGTAGTATGTATCTTTTTGGACACACTGGGCTGTAATTATCATGTCACTTCCTGAGAGCGCCCTCGCCAGTTGGAGATATGTAAACATTGTGACCTGTGACAAACTCATGTGACCACACGATGAATTGTTGATGTTGTCATCATGACATTACCCGTTGGTAGACTGCTGTTCTGAAACCCGTTGGTAGACTGCTGTTCTGAAACCCGTTGGTAGACTGCTGTTCTGAAACCCGTTGGTAGACTGCTGTTCTGAAACCTCAAATTTGGCATTTTGGCCATCGCCATCTTGATTTTTCCTGTCACCATCTTGGTTTTTGACTGTTGTCATCTTGTATTTTTTGCAACCAAATGACACGAGAGGGTGGAGCTAAGCACAACCGAATGCTGAAAAGACATTTCTTTAGGCGTCCACAAAGTTACAAGCCTCAGTATGTGACGAGATGGGAGGAGAATGTGTTCACATGCCAAATGAACATCATGTTGTACTGAAGGAGACTTGAAACTAACGACTGAGACCATAAACTCATGTTTACAATGTTTACTGATGTGATAAATACATGTCGTGTCAAGTAGGGTCATTTTCTGATTATACTCAAGGCTACTACCTCATATTAGTCTGGAGTTTTGGACACAGGTAATGCGTTGTAGTAAGAGACACTGAATATAAAGAAACTTTCATTTGCTCACAAGAAAACTTTACAGGGCATCTTTATTTTGAAAGGTCATGATAAAAATGACTCATGAGATATGATAAACTTATGACCCCGTCAGTATTAAGCCAGTTGGACTTGCTGACCACTGGTTGACCGGCCCACCAGGGAAAACCCCTGCTATTCCAGATGGCCGGTCCCTGTTACTGTTACCATATATTCAGTCACAACAGACTGTGGTAAAATATATGAGATATGGGAGTGATACAGAGGTTTAGTGTGTTGTTCAATACAGGAATTCATGTTCCCCAAATTCAAATTAAATTGCTCATCTATTGTTCTCTGAATCTAACTCTTCATCAATTGTGTTAATTGGGGGGTGTGATGTCAGTCTTTTTACAGTCTTTTCAATCTTTTTTGTGTGCCTCAATCACCTGCCATCTCCAGCCATCACTCAACCTTGCCCCGCCTCCTCCTGACTGACACCGTTGAGGAGCCAGAGCGTGTATGGCCTCTTTTTTCCATCATAATTAAACAAGTTTGCGCCTTTATTCCGTGTCCATTAGCAGAGCCCATATCACTGCTTGGGAAATGGTCATTATTGCAGACAGAAATAGGAACATAAATTTGCTGTTAATGAAAATGTCAATTAGTGGTCTACTCTGTTGGAAGGGGGCCGATAGTGCCACCACTGCGAATAAAGCATCCACATGCACACCAGGGTGTCTCATGTACACATTGTGTACATGCATTCATATGCTGTGAAGACATGCACATACATCCAGATACCATAATATCATAGCAGTGTACTTTAAGTGAACAAATCCAAAAACACATTCTTTATTTCCAACTCACAATATCTGATATCAAGCGCAAACTTTTTTCCTGTCCACATCTGCATGGAAAAATAAATATGGTAATCACTGATGGAAATTAAAAATAAGACCAAAAAGTAATGTTTACTAAAAAAAGAGAAGAAAAAAAACATTCCCCTCGTTAGTCTGCAGTTGCATCCTTAAGCTGTTTCGTCTCTGGAACCCCTAGGTTTGACGAGTTGTTTTGATTTTTTTTATTCACATATTTGGATCATTAATCAAATGGCGGCGTGGAGGGAGGGCAAGCAGAGGGGGATGGATGCGATCCATATAGCATATCTTCTTCAGGGCTTGTGTGTGTGTGTGTGTGTGTGCGCATGTTGCAAGATCAATCTAAAAGTCCTCTGCAACAGCCACTTCAGACCCTGGGCGCAGTCACAAAAAAATGATTACCATTACACTCCCACCCTCCCCACACCTACCACTCTCAACAGACGATGAGGGGAAATAAATGTTGCCACACACACACACACACACACACACACACACACACACACACACACACACACAAATATACCAATGGCTGCCGCGCTAGAAATGACAGAAATAAAAAAGACGGATTCTCACCTAAACGCCAATATGAGGGGGATGTATTAAAAGTGCATTTGAAATTCTTAGCAGCGTTCCACTTCATTTCTGAATGTCTGGGTCTTGCACCCTTAAAAGCACAGGGAAATAAATCAAGTTTGTTGCTCGCGCCGAGACCCCTATAAAAATAAATAGATGAACGCTGGTCACCTCAGAACCATTTTTAAAATGTCTCCCTAGCTGCACTGTATCCATAATTATGATTTTGATTGTCTGTGACCACATCCTCCAAGATCAAATGTGAAGCGGAATAACAGCAACGCAGATGAAGAGATTTATTTGTCATCTGCTGCAGCTAAGGTTGTGCATGACAAACAGATAGCTAATACCTTGGGGTATAAAGTGCTGTTGCTTAGGCTTCAGTAACAGAACTCTGACAATTATTAGACTTCGAATACAGGATAATGTTCTGAATGTTGGGACAAGGTTTGTAAAACCACACTAAAATTTTGATTGCGAGCTGCCATCTATGTAATAGGTCTACAATAGTCATGTCACTTGTTTAGGATAGTCACAAAAGCTGGATGTTTCAGGCCCATGGGTGTTCATAAAATTTGTAAAGGTAAGAATGTTAAAAATCAAAACTTATTGTATGCTAGGAAATATCCTTAGCAAAGGTCTTGGTTGGAAAAAATCCTCTGAACATGGAAGAGCTTCATTTCATGTACTGCAGCTGAGCAGCAATGCAGTTGAACATAAAAGAAACTCATTAAGGTTTGTATTGAATTATCAGAGTAAATCCAGACTATACTGTAAAGTGTGGTAATCATGAAGTAGGTTTGAAGCGTTGACGTTTGAAGCTGCATTTTTTCTTACGGCCAGCAGAGAGAAACTCAACTGTGATTGACAAGTCGCTACCATGGCGACCTCTCCATCAGGATAGAAAAATGACTTATTCAGCATTTATGGAGGTGACTGTTCATCTCTTGGGTAAGTACATTTTGTGTTATGGATGTTGATCGCTAGCCAAAATTAGTATTCCAATTAATACCACAGTTAACTTTAATTACAGATGCACCTTGCTAACCTAGCTCGTACAAGCGTTAGTTGATAGCTTAGTGTTTGCTATGCTAACGGTACCTTGCCCTGTTAGGCCTCGCTCTTTGCCACCTCCACCCTTGTGTCACTTCTGGCTCCAAAATCCAAGATGGCAACACCCAAAATGTCAAATTCGAGGTTTCAAAACCGTAGTCCCCAACCAATGGGCGAGGTCTCAGTGACAACGTCCACTTCACAGTCTATGCTGTTTGTATGTATATTGTATTTTACCTGAATTGATTTTAAGATGATATTCTGATCAGATTTTACAGATGTGCACACTCATATAGGCCTTCCCTCTAGGGCTCTACTTCTGTGTCATAATTGTTTCAGAGCATCTTCCACCCTACAAAGAAATAAATAAAACTCAATCCTTTGCAGACTTTTGATGTGTTTTGGTACCGCAACTTGATGACAGCACATATTCAGCTTAAACACAAGCATGGACTATATTTCATGCATTTTTTTTTTCAGTTTCAATCTAAAAATTTCATTGTTTGCCATCGTGAGCTCTTCTACATCTTAAATATACACCCCCCCACACACACTAACATCCTATAATATACACACAAATACACACAAACAGTGACTCTCCAGCAAATCTTCTCTCAGTCTCTGAATCAGAACGCCCATCTTTACTTTGATAGCTGTCATTTCAGCACAGAATTTCCCTCTGCTGCTGGGGGAAATAAAAGAGTTGGTGGTAATGGAGGATAATTACACATCTCTCTCTCTCTCTCTGTCTCGCTCTACGTCTCTCACTTGTTTTTCCTCTGGTGTTGCATTGCACAGGATGGATGCCAGTGAAGTCGCAAACTGCAGCATTCAGGCCCATTACATCTGCAATGAGTGGAGATGCAAGCAACATCTGGTGTCTAAGCTGTGATAGAGAGCTGTGCCTCTTTAATAGATATCTGGAGGCAACACAGAGTGGGATATCACATCTCAACATTAACTCTTCAAAGCCCACTTAGAGGCGCAGGGTGGGGAGTCTAAGACGTATGGGGAGAAAGGACAGGGTTAAAGGAACAAAGCAGTGGGCAAAGACCGGGGAAAGAAACAGAGGAGGGAGGGGGTAATGGGAGGGAAGGCTGTTTGGCATAAGTGGGTGGATAAAAGTGGTCGAGTTAAAAGAAGGATGATACAAGCAGAGGATCAACAAAAAGGAAGAGTGGAGTCAAAGAGCTGGAGGAGAAACAGGACAGACAGTGTTAGAAAGAGACAGGAGAGTGAAGAAAACAAGGGAAGGTACAGTTGGAAAGTGGAAATGAAGAGAATGAGAGGAGAAAAGTGATACAAATGAAGAAGAAAGCAGATATAGAGGGGAGTAATAAACTAAAGGAGGGGCAGGAATGAAGGAAGGAGTGGGAAAAGCAAAGGAGCATAGATGAGTAAGGACAAAGTGGGCTCTATCTCAATAACCACCTTACAGTAAGGATGGCAGTGGGAGGATTATTTGAAGGTCAGCTCTGGCAGGTCAAATATCAAGAGCTAATTTGTAAATTTAGTCCACCATCAAGCAAGCTGAAGAAGCCCAGCAAATGTGTCAACTTGTCGTGTTGGTGACACCTAAACAGCAGCGAGACAACTGTTTTATAACTGATCTTTAATAAGCACAATCACGTACGTCATTAAAGCCCACACTCGGGTGCACAAACCCAATAAGGGGGAAGAAAAGAAAAAAACAGGTGGCAGCCATCAGGGAAAAAAAAAAGTCTGGCTGCATAGAAGTCTATGGCGAGAGGGAAATTTGTCCAGAAACTTGCCGCTGTATGTGTGCTGTGAGTCTGTCTACAATTGTCTACAATTGTAATTCACTCCACCCAGATTGAATTTGGGCCTATGAGACAATGAGCCTACTTCTCACTTGATTTATTACCTCAGCTAAGATTGTAAGCATGAGTTTTTGGTCTCAATCGCTAGTCTAAAGTATTCTTCAATACAGCATGATGTTCATTTAGTAAATTATGGTCCCATATAGTATCAAATAGACCATAAAGCAGGGGATGCTGTATGGCATGGCTACTTTGTGATTGGCAGGCTGCTGCCACATTATTGTCCTGTTTGGGTGTTTGCGCATGTTCAACATGCCATGATGGCAAAACCAAGATGGTGACGGCCAAAACACCAAACTTGAGGCTTCTCAGCCGTAGTACACAAACCAATGGGTGATGTCATGGTGACTATGTCCACTTCTGATAGGCAGTTAATGGTTCAGACTAAACACAAAGTAAATTTTAGAGGTTGGGCAGTTGGAGCTGGGCATATGGAGGAGCAAAGACAAATGAGTGGACATGAACGCGGTGGGGTTAAAAGCACCTTCACTCGTGAAAAATGAATGGTTAATTCTGAAATTTATGATTTCTTTTTCACAAATGTAGAGAGATAAGAGGAATAAAAAAGAACATAAACGCACTGGCACACCCTGCCGTAATGATCGAACGCCTTGAGTCTTCTAAGTGTTGTAGATTAGACATTTTGTTGTAGTAATAAAAGCACAGGTGGTAATAATAACATTAATGATGGCTCTGCTCTATTTGAAGGAGAAGGAAGTCATAATTAATCCTGCAACGGGGATTTTTCTCTCTCTCCATTGTTATATACTGTATATTCACACACACACATACACATACTCATGCATTATGTGTGGAGAGATGTCATGATTCATCTGAGGCCCTAAGCAGCTGGGGGGTTTGGTGCCTTGCTCAAGGACACCTCGGTAGTGCCAAGGAAACTGGCATCTCTCCAGCAACCGATCCACACTCGGCACTTGATCCATGTGGGGACTTGAGCGAAACCTCCTTTTGCCAAACCACGTCCCCAAAGACTGGGGTACTGACAGTGAGCCAGCATGCAAAATACCAGGTCCCAGGAATTCAGCCATCACTCGTGTTATTTACACCTGTGTTTTTCCTACTTTGACATGTCAAAATGTCAAATGTTTGAGCTGTTGTTCTTGACTGTGTAAGGAGCATTGCCATACTCTCCTGTTTCTGTAGATTTTATATATTTCATTTTATGGGTTGGACACTTTGTCCTGCTTATTTTCATATATTGTCCTTTCTCTTTTCATCTGTCTTTTGTCTCTTTTATCTCCCTCTTTCCATCTCCCTGTCTAGCCTAGTGCTAGCCTATGTAAATGAAGTTTGCTGGATTGCTTTTTGCCTGTAAAATACTGACTTGCTCACATCAAAAGAAGGACCAGCAGTCCAAAGCCAGCAGAAGCCAACCAGCTGAAATCACCACCAGCTTCACCATTGTGTTTGTGTCATGGAGTTCTGTCCTGCAGCGCACATGAGGTAGCCCATGTTTTACGTTTCCAGCCATTTCGTGAAATAAAAGTCTACCTTTAAAACAACTGTTTGACATTTAATGTAAACATTCTGGAGGAAGTATTGAATATAATCACACAGCTCTGTTGAATACTCAAATCTCATTGGTCAATCACATTATTTAATGATTATATAAACGTCTGTTATTTCTTTGACCATTGCTGCGAGTGCAGTTCTGAACTCAGTGGACCATTTTTGAGTCAAATTATTGATTTCTTAAGAAAGCAGCTGTGTAATAAGCAAGACAATGTACAGCTAGTGGGTCATTGTTGTGAAATAAACTCGACACGGCAGTCTTGCATGAAACCTGAAGGTGTTTATTTCACAACAATGACCCCTTACTTAAATATTCATTAGTAGACTCTTGAGGCACTGATGGGATTAGTGCTGTGAATTAGTGCATTATAAAGACAAGACAGCAGGTAAACATGGAGGAAGTTCTGAGGTTGCATTTGGGTAACAGTGGAAATGAGAAAAAAAGGCCTCTAATATATGCCTGTCCCAAATTAAGGCCCTCTCTGTGCCATTGTGGTAAATAAAGACCATGGTGTGAGCATTTACAGTAACTTTTCATTCCTACTTTTAGAGTGTGGACCCTGCATTTCCCATCATCCTCCAATATGTGATTTTGGTCGATGAATATATGTTGTATTTTTTTAACAGTGAACTCTGGTTTAGAGCAGTTTTCACATTCATGATAATCACAGAGAGAACAGATAATACAATTACAATACACAAAGTAATAATCTGTTATTTAATCTGGGTGTGTCTCACTCACTCACACACACATACACACGCACGTGCACGCTCTACGGCAAAACAAGAGATCACCTTCAAGTGCAGCGACGCGTCAAGCTGAGCCTTCAGCTGTTGTTACGGCGACGCACAGCTGATCAGCAGCCAGCCTGACAACTTCATTCACTCAGCACCTGCTAGCTGTCAATCACACATGGGAGAGGGATGTACGTGTAGCCAATGTGTATATGTGTGTGTGTGTGTGTGTGTGTGTGTGTGTGTGTGTGTGTGGTTCCTGAGGCTATTGATGAAGCTGTCAGGGAGAGGATGAGAGATGTCCATCACCCCTATTTATCTCTCTTTCTGTCTGTTGCTCTAATCCTTTCCCTCTCTATGTGCCCTTGATCACTCTTCGTTCAGCATTCCCTATTCACCCTTCATTACACCTCCCACACAATAATCTCCCTACATACCATCATGACCCACTGACTCTAGTTATTTACTAAGAGACTTTTAGATTAGGTTTATTAAAGTCAAGTTCATGTTGTCTTGCATAGGTCTGACAAAAGCTGGAGTTGGAACATGGAGGGAGCAACTGGTTGGAGGATTCAGCTTTTAACCTATAAAGGTGTTTGTATACAGTAAGACAAGCAAGGGTTATGCCTCATTTCCAAGGCATGGTTCGGCTTGACTCGACTCACATTTGGTACCAAATGCTCCTCTGAATTTTGGTTTCTCCTTCTGATAGAACCCCGTCAATATAAGCAGGGTCCTTAGCCGATTACAAAACAAAAAAAAAAAAAAAAAAAAAATGCGGCCACTGTAGAATGCTACAGGAAGTGTCCTGAAACCCGGAAATGAGTTAGCATTTTAGCACTTCTGGGTCCCTCATCTGGAAGTCAGTGTTTCTTTTATGAGTTTTTAGTTAGATGCCTGAATTAAAGTCTGTGGTTAACACAAGCTAAAAAGTGTTTTGCTCTATGACATAAAATACATCAATAAATACCCCACTCGTTAATTTTAAAGCCTTTATGTGTGTTTAAAAAGGTGGTTGCTATCAAGTGGCTAAATGAGACTACTAAACGACATCATGTCAACTTGTCCGCCTTTACAGCCTTGTTGTTGACACTCACACACGCCACCAAGGTGCAGTTTGTTTATACCCTCATGTTAGCTTTTTATTTCTGTCGATTGCATTCACACTTCAATAATCACAAAAGTTTATTTTCTGCAATAATTTAAAAACCCAGTGGCTTTTTGGAAGTCAGGGCAATGCTAATTTTCTGGTTGGCCTAAAAAAAATACGTAGCAGGTACCAGGTACCATGTACAACTTTGTCGTACCATGCAGTGGAAACAAGGCATTAGTAGGTGTTGTTCCATGAGGAGCCTCCAAAACAGCTGCAGTGCTTTTTAACATTCCAGTAGATTCACCAGGTGTGTGGAAATATACTGGGGGGATGAACTGTTTTTTTTCCAAATACATTTGATTGACTTGTACAAATCCATTGTTGAATTTGTTAGGATTTATTATTTCCTATTTATGTAATTTGAACATCACACATTTTACCTCAAATGTCACATAATAAAGAACACTGGCATTGATGATGAAAGTTTAGAAATAAACAAATACAATAAAACAGTTTAGTTTGAGGTATATCCTGCAAGATCTGGAGCTCTTGATGCTTTTAGCCTCCTAAATGGGTCGGAGGCACTCATTAATGATCTTTCCTAAGAGTGTCTTCAGTTGCAGTGCTGAACCACTTAAGCTTAAGAAGGTTTGTACAATGTTTTTTACATCATCTGAGCCTCAAGATGCTTTTGGGGAATGAGGTCCTGATCAGTTTGCCATGATAAATTAGGTGCAGCAGCTATTTGTGTGACTTTCCATTCCCTCCTCCCATATTCTGTGGCTCTAAACAGGAACACCTCCAAATGCCCACCGCATGAGACCACATACAATTTTCACAGTGCCGCGTTTCTTCCATTTTACGGGTGCAAAACCTCAGTGCGGTCCTTTAATAAATGGATAAATGCAGTGTGGCAGTTGTTAAAGGACAAATCCACCATCGGATAGCCGCTTTGCCTGTGTTTGCCTTTTATTTTTTAACATCACTCCGCTATATATTTTTGATATATCCAACAGAAAACGTGTCCACTCAATTATGTGACAGGATGAAGTTGGATTATTGTTATCAGACACTGTTGGCTCTCAGAAGACGCCCTTACTCTTTCACTGTTGGGGGAAATCTTTCATTTACCACTTTTCGTAATATCTCTAGTAGCTTTGATGGATTATCTGCTCATGTTGTCACCAGGATTTTCACAGGCTTCAAGTCCATATGTATACTTGTGTATTATTATCCACCAATATATCTTGTAACTATCTTTATTTAGAGAAAGAGTGCTGACAAATGTGTTCTGGTACCATCTTGTAGTCAAAGTAAAATTGGCCTGTTAGCTTTCATTTTGTAGATGAGTAATTTTTATTCTCATTGGAAACCTCCGTTTTCACATCTTTGTTAACAACACCTTATTTCCAGGGTAGTTAAACAGTCTTACCCACCCATCTACAAAGATCACTTCCTTCCACAATGTAGGCGCTCAACACACAGCACCTATTGCTAAGGTCTGTGCTTGTCCAAATACCAAGGGGATTAATTAAAAGTCAATTAGCTGGCGAAGGACAATTTAGTAAGATTAGGGGTTTCTCTGTGAATCCAGACACAACCCCACCTCTTAATATCCCATGCCCTTTCATCCACGGGGTGGTAAATGGACCTCTGCCTATGTATTTGTACTCTGTTTAAATGTTGTCACTTATGCAAATTTAATGAGCATTTTAGTTGCATCTTTTTAATGTGCACACCACACCCTAATGCATAATTAAAGATTGTACAAATAATGAAATGTTTTTATTTCAGTGGGTTTTAATCCAATGGGGGAAAATGAAAGAATAAAAAATAAAACAGAAGGGTGCTCACTGTGCATAATATTAAAATGTGAGGAGCCCTTGATTATTATGGATCAAACCTAATCTGGATTCGGCTTAAAATATTGTATGATCACTGACAAAACACTGCAACACCCGCAGTGGAGACAGACTGTATATTAAAAAATCAAAACTGCTTTATAAAGATTCACCCATGGTGTCTTACTACCTTCACACTCACTACACACTAAGGATGGGTCAGGTGCAGATGTTTTATAATTACTTATGACAATAAATAATGTGCTTTTTCTGGACACCATTGTCTGTAACCTGTAACCAAAAAAAAAAGACATTACATGTGTGTTAACAGAGATGCAACTCATATCCACCCCTCCCCTGCTTCCACACAGAGCAGAGGCCTGTACTACAAAGGGAGCTCAACATATCAAGGGTATCTTCTCTTATCTGGCTAACTAACTAACAAACGAGATCCCCCTAAACGGTCCACGATGGTGGTTATCAACCCCACTTCAACCTAGGGTTGAATCTGTCTATGAGCACATTCACATGTAAAGGGTGTCTGCAGCATGTGATCAATCACAGACATGGACAGTCTACTGTCAGCAGAGTGGCAGATTTTACAAATAAAGAGTATAAAACATGAAGTTAAACACATAATCTAGACTAAAAGTAACCCAGTTGAAGCTGCCAAAAGCAGGAAGGACAGCTGGCTAAAAAAAAATACCAACATGTGAATGTGTGAATTAACAGACTTATTAATTTAACAGAATACTCAAAAGTCAGATATAGTCGTCTAGATGGGGCAGTGGTATATAAATATCTCTCAAAATGGAGTGGATGAATATATTACACCTCATTGTGCCCTTTGATAATTATGTAGCATGTATGACTGTTTCAGCCTTCAGCTGCGTCCCCATCTCCGGTGGAGTGAAACGGACTTGGGAGCAATTAAAATATATATATATAAAAAAAAAAATAAAGAAATAAAATAAAAAAAAATCAAAGCGGTAAGCACACAGAGCAGACAGCCATCTTTTCTGCACATTGTAGTTTAAAGGGTGTTGCTTTTAGGATTATGGATATTATATTGATTATGACTGACTGTAACGTCTTTGTCTGAATATTATCATATAATCCATACACTGAGATTTGATTGGTCAGTAGGCGGTGCTTTTATACAAGTTGATTTCTTTTCTGTAACATAGCAGCGCTCTGGAGCAGGTTAGCTGTTCAGCATAAGTTGCCATGGAGGTCTACGTATACCTTGGTGAGAAGTAAATCAATATCATAGGACTGAAAACCCAAGGTTAACCCTGAAGTTCTCGCTAACCCCAATCCCTGCTTCGTAGTACAGGCCTCAGGCCTCCGATGGAACTGACAGTGATGAGAGCGGTGAGAGTGAACCAAAACTGAAAATTTGAAGTCCATAAAACCAAAATAAAACATGCCGAAATGTGCAAAGAGATCCAGTAGATCTAAGGGGAACTGCAGAGCTGTGACGTTATGCTGGCAGGGGTGTATCTATAGTACAGCATAAAAAAGGCAAGAGAGACCAGGGGTGAAGGAGAGACTCATCCAGAGTACCTGTATGTCCTGTGTGTTTGCTTGAGTGTGTCACATTTTGGAGCAGTGCTGCAGCTAATCTGATCCTGATAGTGCTGTGTTCATGTTAGCTGAGACAGACAGCTTATTGTCATTGTCCTCTGCCCCTGACACATGCCCTCCTCTCTCTCTCTCTCGCTGTCTGATTGTCTCATCACTCCTCGCTGCTGCGACTCCTACCTGACGTCCAGACAGGCCTCAGCCTCCCGCAAGCCGGATAATCAACATCCTGTCAGTATACTGTCAATACCCCCCTCACACAGAGTGGACGCGGACCCGCACACGTACGCATGTGGCCACACGTGCACAGTCACACACATCCACGCCCTTACTCTTTGTGTAAAGCAGAGCCAACTGTTTACAGCATGTGATGCTAGCTGTTAAGTTGACTCTGCCCACTCCCACCATGTGTGTCACTAAAGACTTTATGGCCTCTGACAATGAGTTACAATGCTATTAAATAGAGCAGCTGTTGTCAACCATATACTATATGTTCACATCTAAAACGGTCATAAAATGTTTATACAAGTATTTTAATGTTTGAAATTCATGTCTCAACAATTCTGTACAGCACCGTGTGGTTTCTAAGGAATCTACTGTAGATCTGTTGCTGTCCAGTTGATGTACATAATAGCTTCAAGAAGACTACTTTTTGTAGCAAATGTGGCATTATAACTGATGGCACTCAGGCCATTCCATGATGTACAGTAATGGCATCCCTGGTGTGCAGTAAAGTTAGGGAGTTTGGAAGAGGGGCTGTAAAATTGCATTACATTATACATCAGGAAGCCCCATGCACCAGAACCACCCAGCTGGGGATGTTCCAGACTCTCCTGTCCTATATTGATGCACTATACAGGGACGTAATCTACCAGTCAGATGTGAGCTGTCTTAGTTGTGTGAGGCAGTTCTGGAGCGGTTCAAATCCCACGTTGAAGAAGTCTCAAATGTACCCACATAATTCATTTGTTGTGAAGCTTTTGCTGTTTGTGAGGCAAATCAGTGACGGCACTGCTGCACACTTCACAACTCTGGAAATGCAGCTTCTAATGTGCAGTACAGTGTAGTGTACATTAAAACTCATTCATTAAAGTAAAAGGCTCATGGACATCATTTTCTGTCCATGTGGCCTCTAAACATGAAATGTTTCGATACATTTCATGAATGGTTGAAAGGTTAAACTGTGTCTGCAGCTTAATGAGTAGGCTACTATAAAATCTAGTATTTGCTGACCTTCAGTGGTTTAACTTCCTACCTCACTGAAGTGATGTAACGAGTACTCCATGATCCTGTCACAACACAGGTTACAGGTGCAACAGAGCGCACTTTCATTGGTAAAACATCCAGCGAAGAGCAGCAAAATGCGGATTTTCAGCCGGGTGTTGGCTGGTTCATAACTACATTTTCCACTTTTTTCATCAGCTAACCACTAACTTCATATTTCTGCTGTTCTGGGTTTGGTTCTGGGCAGGTAGTGTAAAGTGGGTTTATCAGAGCTTGTTTGCTGAAAGCAGAAACCTGATGAAAGCGGTGAGACTGAACCAGAAAAGTACAGTTGAGGGCTGTAAAGCCAAAACGATGAGCTGAAGGATGCTAAAATGCTCCTTAGCGCTAAGAGGAATTGAAAGTCGGGTAATTATTATCCATGAGTTTGTCATTACGAGCCTCCCTCGCACTACATATCGTCATTGCCCCACTGTCAATGGGTACCTTGGTGAGGTAATGTACAGTGTAGGCCTATGGAAACCTCAGCTTTTCATATCTGTCAGTATCTTAGTTTCAGTGTTTCTTCCATAGCTGGTGGGAGGCAGAACATATGGATGTTGATTTAATGGAAGATTACACCTAGCTCAGTGTAATTATTCTTCCCTAGAAGCAATCAAATTTGACATAAGTCATGATATGCGTGAATATACAATGCAAACAATATTCAAAGAATGATTGAACCTGACAGCTATATCAAGTGAACTAATTGACAATATTTTTTTTTGTTTTTTTATACATTAGTGCTTTGATTACTAGTGATTTCCATCAAACAAGCTTCATTTTATGATCAAGATGTTATATATGACTGTAACTTAAGATTTTCAATGTAAAATGTGTTATGCAAAACTGGAAACATAGCTGCAGCTTATTTCATTAATGCTTGTGTTGTGGATACCCACATTCACTCTGCATTGTTGTAACCAGTGATATGTTTTACCATCTCCTGAAAAAGTTTGTGTATATATGCTGTAGACTGCATAGATGGACAACACATCTGTACTTCCTCCCACTTTACAAAAGTGAAGCCAAAAATATCCCAGATACGCCATCTTTAGAGTTTGATATTTGGTATCAAGGTCCCGCCCACATTCCCATCCAAGCCACTCATGAGCCACTTAGCTTCTACGTTAGCAACACGGTAGCTGTTTGGCTAGAAAGACACAATAACGAACCATAGTATCTCTCAATGTATAATCAGTCACACATGTTCTTGGATGTTATGGAAAGTCAAAGTTATATCTCCTCTTCCTCGTACATTTCCTGAGCATCTGGCTACATGACTTCTGCACTCAAAGCAGTTGTCAGTCACAGATGACATCTTACCATCTGATTTAACCTCTGGGATTGAGGTCTCTAGCCCTGATCCAAGACCTTCATTATATGTATTGCAGTCCTGGATGGCTATCAGAGGTAACCTGAACATAGGACTAACATAAGACATAGACATAAGACAAAGACTAAATTTACTTTTACAGAGACATCACTGAAAGCTACGTCAAAGCAAAGATGCCATGTTCTTTTCATGTTGCTTGTGCACATGTATTTGTTTGCGTTTGTGTGCGTACAGTATGCATGTAGATGTTTGTGTGACAGTTACTGCATGTGCGTTGTACTGCAGAGGTTAGCAGCCCCAGCTTCTGCTCCATTTGAATCGTCCCCTGAGTGTTGCATACTGAGCCTGGGTCCATGGGGTCCACGCCTCTTCCACTGATCCAGCAATGACAGCATCGACCCTCACACCCCTCCAAGTCTGAATCTTCCTTGGAGCTCCCCTGGCGCCTGGCCGCAGCCGTGCCCCGGGAGCAGCAGCCCCCCGTGGGTGGCCTCTCAGCTGGTTGTCAGCTTCCACAACATCCACCATCCAGCTTCCACCCTGGATGTACGAGTGCTGCCACTTCTGGCAGTGATTTCCATATATTTTGATATTAGAGCAGCCCTTCTCTCACTTTGACACTCACACTGGGTCTTGGTGTTGCCCTTGTAAGACTGGCACAAACACACATGCCCTCAGTACCACCATGGGAGGCAGAGACAGAGAGATGACAGCTATATCTAAAGTTTATCCTGCCAGCTAGTAGTCTGATTCCACAGAGAGCGACCAAGCGACCTTAAGAAACTCAATTCTAGACAAAAAAAGGTCAGTGGCAGTGTTGGGTTACTCCACAGTTCACAGTTTGAAAACTCTATGATTGAGCATGCACATTCACCTTTCAATTGCTTGTCTGTTTGCTTTACTCTGCTGCAGGGAGGGAAGAATGCAGGCTAAAAAGCTTAGGAGCTGGTAGGAATTCAAATTTATTGCCTGAAGATAATTTGGCAGATGCTTACTGAATTATTACCATGTAGGCTAAATATGTCAAAATATGGAGCCACAGCTACCATTTGACATTAGCATGGTTAGCAGATAATGCTTTTTGTACACAATCACTGTAAGCTTATGTACTTGTGTGCATCAAATGTGAACAGCTAACTATGGTAGCAGCAAAACTGAGTTGTGAGGATTACCAGTATTAAGTTCAAGCTTACCCAAGCTTACTGGCATGAATAGCAAGTTTGAATAGGAGTGACTGAGAATCCACAGGTGAATTTTAGGTCAGTGGGCTCAGTGGGTGCTTACCTGCATGCTACCAAAGCCTGCCCAACATGATTGGTCAATACTACTCGGAATACAAACAGACTACAAATGGCTGAAACCTATAAATTCTGCATTCATATGCAGATATCAGTTTTGACAGATGATTTAATTATAGTATGAACTGACTGACAGTGACATTTGCTGTCTTTTTACTACAAGGCACTGAGCTGTCCCCTCTTGATTATTTTATATTTCATATACTTGTCAAAACCAAATCAAGGTGAAACAATAGAAATTTCTGGCAGGTTGATTAATAAGCTTTACTGCATTTTATCCATTGCTCTTAAAGAGTTTTACTCATTCTTCCAGGATAGTTGTGTTTACACGTTATTGCTGGTAATGATCTTAGAGTGCAAGTGGACATGTGACCATCTATCCATCCTTTTCTCATTCCCAGGGGGTCAAATATTGAGGCTTTGTCACGGCCGTCACCGTTGGGTGCCGCTGTACACATAGCACCCCTTAGCGTTAGTACGAAACGCACAGGGCTTTCCATTAACTATACTGTAAACCCACGCCAACAGTAAACGCTCAGGGAAAGTGTGCCAGGAGTGTGGTGCCGTTGTTTAAAGAGCAAAAAGACACACAAAGAGCAGGAAGGGAGGCGGATGGGTCAAACAAACACAAGGCTTTCATCCAGGAAACTACACATTACAACCAGCTGTTCATTTGTGTCCCGTGCTCCACAATGTTCGATGTCATTTTCACTGTACAAACATAGTAGTTTTAAGCCCAACCATGTAGTTCTTTCCTAAACTTAACTATCGTGGTTTTGATGCCAAAGATAAAGTGACACCAAGGAATGTTATGCTAAGTTGCAGCATGCAACAATTTAGGATGAGAACGTGTTGGTCCATCTATTGTGACTGATGTGAATTCAAGCTAATTATGGTAAATGGACCTGCATTTACATAGGTCCGACCACTCAAAGCACTTTACACTACATGTCAGCATTCACCCATTCACACACATTCATACACTGATGTCAGTGCCAACCCGCTCATCAGGATCTGATCCAAATTCTCATTCACACACCTGTCGTTCTAATTGGCTGGCCGACCTGCTGTGACACTGGTGTGATTAATCAACATTAATGCTAACTTTTTTCCTTTTATTGCACATTATATTGACTCTGTCCAAAATTTTATGTTGCTTAGCTGTAGTTGTGCAGCTAAAGTTGTACCCAGTTTTACCCTCCTGGGAGGGTTTCCTCTTTGACTGACCCGTCCTTAATCACTGTCCTAGCCCTAATCTTAATCTTAATCTAACCCATACAATGTTAAGGATTTGTAAAGCTTGGGTGGTTGAACTGTAAACTGTTTTGTGGATCACTGAAGGACAGACACATCACTGAAGATGGAGGGTTCTTAGAGAAACTAATGATTTTGAGTTTATTATAAAAGTATTTGAAAGACGTTCCTACGGCAAGAACGACCCTTAGAACTTTTTGTTTTGCCGATTATATTTTATTCATTACAACTCTTGCAGGACAACATCTAGGAAATCCTATAATTACTGAATACTTTTAATAGAAGCCCCATTGATGAGCTCATCAAACTCTATAATTAAAAAAAAAATCTTTTAAGAAACCTCACTGGGGGATTCTAAAAGGAGCCAAATGTTTTGTGTGAAATAAGGCAGCTTTGAAGGCACAAATTACAAATAACATTTAGACCACTTCACTTGTTTGGATATCTGGCAATATAAGAAGAAATAGGATGCATAAACAAATGCAGCTGTGCACAAAAGAGCACCAGAGTTCTTTGGAAGAAGAGAAAGAAAATAGCCTTATTGGAGAGTGCTTACACAAGGAGAAAGAGAGAACGGAGAAAATTGAGAAATAAAGAGTGGCAGCATGAGGGGCAGCAGTACTGCGGATGTGGACAGATGGACAGGGAGTTTTTTCGTTTAAACATCATCACCATCCTCATCATCCATGTCAATTCTGTCCGCTGGGGACCCGCCGCTCAGTGGGAAGATGATTTCACCACTCCACAGAGAGATGGCCATCAGGGACTCAACTCTCTGCTGCAGTTTCTTTTCCCGACACAGTCATAAACACCGTCCGTCCCGCACCATGCATAGCATTACAGCCTATGATCAACAGTACACTTTAGGCAAAGCCCATCCCTGGCTTCTCTTTATCAAGCTATTTTTGTTCCTTGGGGTTTGGTGATGCATCCCAGCTCAATTATCTCAAAATATTATGTATATGCATGTTTATTCTCTCTGTTCAGAATGATAGACTTTTAGTGCAGTGTTTTTAATATGCAAACCACCCTTGTCAACCAAGCTGGGATTGAGAGGCTACCAATTATTTGGCGTCAGACAGTGAGAGATGATTATCTAGGTGAGGGACTTGGTTCATCCTCAGCAGCTAGGAAGTGGCATATTGATTGGCCATCAGGGAGCTAATAACACAAGGTTATCTACATGTAGCATGAGACAGTCTCCCTACTTAATACAGCAGTCCCATCTAGATTTAATATGTCCTTATAACACTGAGCTAGGAAGGAGGGAAGGGGGTGTGCATCTTCCAGAGCCTAACAAAGGTCACGCTATTGTAAAACCATCTGCGTGGATGCAGTGGGATTATACGCTGTGCCGTCACAGAACTGTTTTACAGTTTCACTGGGCGCCTCCTGCTGCTTGTATTGATCACTGAGGCGGTGGTCCTAAACATTTATAGAATTTGTTAAAGTGCCATATCAATAACAGCAACATCAGTGTTACCTGAGGCAAATGTTGAAGTTCTCCATATTTCAACATGCAATTCATAGAGTCGTCAAAATGATTAGAAACATCTGGTTTATTGTTGGTCTAGTTTTACAATGTAGAGGAATGGAATTTGATTTGTGGTGCTCCCAATATTGATACTTTTAATAAAAAAATAAAATCCAATAGCAACAGTCTTTTGTTTACTGGGATTCCTAAACAGTCTTGGGATTACATAAAATGGGTTTCACTGTAAAGCTGAGCCTCTATTCATGTGTGATGATGTTAATCTCCAGAGTTGCCATTACATTGTAGTGACATGATTTTTTGACCTGTGGTGACCTGAACAACAAACTAAAGGCTTTGAGCACTCAGAGGATAAATGGCTGTCCTAGGTAGATTGACAATAAATGGGGTTTCTGAGCGGTTTCCAAAACATCAGTGCTAACCATCTAATCGCCAAAAAAATGCAATTCTTGCAGAAATCTCAAAATGTCAAAGACTTTTTATCCCAAATCACATCATGGCTTTTTTCTGTGGTGTTCTTCAAGGTCTTGGAGTCTTAATGTGATTATTTTGGAGGGAATATTGATCATTTTTATCAATTCTTGAGTGAAAAAACATGGTTAAATTTAACACCAAATCTGTGCTATCATCCCAAATAATAATATAATAAAATAATAAAGCGTGGGGGTGACCATCTTATATATAATACTTTGATCATAATGTTCTAAGCCCTTATACACTTTTGCAAGTAATTTCTAAATAATTGATGAATTAATTTGTGTTTATTAATGATTCACGACTTGAACAACTTGACACAGTGCTGAGCAGCATGTCAAATTAATCTTCAGGTTCCCATCTTTCAGATGATGTACACCACTTCTATGTGACATGTTGACCTGCCTTCTCCCCCTAAAGGCCCCTCTGTACCCCTCTAAAAAATACTAACACTAAACTATTTACATGACTAGAAACCACCAGGTATGTCAGATTTCATTTTTCTTATTTATCTGAGCAGGCTATTTGATACAATATGAAAATAATCGCAAATAAGCAACCTACAGTGTTTTAGTGACAAAAGTACTAAAATTCTCCATGTGTACGAAGGATAGATAAGGCTCATATATATTTAAATTGTGCCACTCACTGTCACAAACAAGCCCATCGGTACGTGTGCACAGTGTCATAATGTGTGAGGCTGTCTGGCACAGTGATCTGTTGTCTAAACATAAATCACAGTGGCAGCAGAGAGAGAGACAGTGTTTCCTTGTTACTATAAACCTATAGAGAGCCTTTCTCCTGAGAAATCAACATGACCTCAAACACAACGCTCCCCAGCCACATTCCAGGTCATGGCAGAGTCTCGACACATAATACCTCTCTCTCTGTTGCTCTCTCGCCTTCAATCTTTCAGTGCATGCATGACTGGAAATATATTAAAACTTATACAAATATGGAAACACAAGAAAAAAAAAGAGAGGCAGGAAGATGGTCAGACAGAACAGGAGTGGCTTGTAATCTGAATGCTTCTACTGTATGATGCTGGTGTGTGTGTGCATAATCCAACCAGGGGCTCGTGGAGTAATCTTACGGCCAGGATATTAGTCAGTCTGTTTTTAGAGTGCTCCATTCTTTCTCAGACTAAAAAACACGGAATAAAGATTTCCCGAACAGAATTCAAGGTTTTGGTGGGAGGAAATACTCTGGGGAGGCCGAGCACGCTGTGAGCCCCAAAGATTACATTTCAGTCCTGGCTCGCAGTCAAAAGCTCGCCAGACGGAACAGGAAATTGTGTCGCTGTCAGTGAAAACGCGCAGAGAGAAATGTAAATGGCCCTCCCAGTAACGGACGCCTCATATGCAACCCTGGTTGTGTCCCCTGGGCTCTGCCTGTCCACCACGTCCATCTTGTGTCAAAAAGCTGGTTTTAATACTGGATAGAGATGGGGGGTGGTGTGTGTGTGTGTGTGTGTGTGTGTGTGTGTGTGTGTGTGTGTGTGTAGGAAGCTGTGAAACTATGCAGTGACGTCCATTGTAGCAACCAGGCCATCTGAGACATTAATTGAAATGTCATTATTCGAAAAATCAACTTTATGTATATTGTACAAAAAGCGAATGTGTGATCGTGGCATGAAACAACAGTGTCAGAAGACAGAGAGAGCCAATAAACATATCAGTCAAGTTAGCAAACTCACATTGTTCGACATCAACTACTGCCATTGTTAAAATGAAAGCCTTCATGTTCAAAGTCTGTCTTCCAGCTGACAGTTCCATTTCAGCAACACTGTCAGAGACAAAACAAACACATCTAAAGGGAACAAATTACAGCCACTGAGATTTCCTTCAGTCGGGCACCAAACCGAAGCCTCGGAAAGCTATCAGTCATTGAGGAGAATACATTGACACAAACATGAAGAAAGGAAGCGAATCTAGAATTAAAAGCACGGTACAAGTGCGACAATCTCGCCGCTGCCTGCATCCAAAGAGTCCATATCAGGGATTTAACTCAGATTACCAAATCTTCTTTACATTTCTTTTCTTAATATCTCCAATTCCTGTAGACTCCTTAACAGCAAGAGGACAACTCTTAAGCAGCCAACATAGACCATTTTTTGTCTTTTTTAAGGGGGAAAGGGGGTCTTTAGGTTGAGATAACAGTGTATGGTGCACATCATGTGAAAGCTGGGAACCTGGGGATAAATTTGAGATACAGCTCAGCACTGCATGTCTGGAAGTTGTTCTAGTTATAAATCAGAAATAAACATTGTGTTTTGGTGAGGTGCTAATTCAGATTTTGAGATTAGAGATAAGGGCTTTTAACATTAAGATAAAAATACATGATGACCATTCCCATGCTCAACTATGTCATAACTAAAAAAGTTGTTGGAGCAGTTTTTGGGTTAATATTTATTACACAAATTTGTTGCTAAATTTAACTATTTTTATCACTCGAGAATTGATAAAAATGATCAATAATCCTTCCAAAATACCACATTAAGACACCAAAACCTTGAGGAACACCATAGAAAAAGTCATGCTGTGATTTGGTTTCAGAAACGTTTGACATTTGGACAGCTCTGCACAAATTGCATTTTTCTGCAACTGGATAAGGAGCACTGAAGTTTCATGAGGCTGTGATTATCCTAGAGGTCACCACAGGTCATTTCATAGAGTGAGTCAAGTTTCCTAAAATGGTCTCACTACAATGAAATGGCTACGATGGCGACGTCATAGAGAGAGAGAGAGAGATTCAGAGAGAGAGAGAGAGAGAGAGAGAGAGAGAGAGAGAGAGAGAGAGAGAGAAAAATAATTCAACAACACTTTTGGACACAAAGTAATTTCAAACAGCGGCCCCCTGGTTGAAAGTCCTGTGTTTGTTGGACCCCTCCTTGTCCCCTCTGCCACTTTTTGTTCTACCTCACTCGCTCTAAGCGTAGACTCTTCATGTGTTTATATTACAGTCAGTACAGACTACATGATGTACAAATGACACACTAAAAACAAAATGATTTAAAAATTCACCTGTCATTTATACGCCATTTGGTAATACCGGACTGAATAAAGGCTTGTAATTCCCCCCAAAATAATATGTATGTATGAATGTGAAATAACATCATCCTGCTAGTTAAACCCAGATTAGTATATTCCTGTTGTGCACAGAACTGATATTCTGCCTGGTCGTCCTCTCCGGCCGATGTCGGCGAGGACACTGCTGCTGCCACCAGAAGCTCTAAATGCATTAACTCAGTATTTTGACTCATTTGGGATGCTTCTATTTCTCTGGATATTTTAGACATGCATAGTGTTTCAGCACCAAATTTACACTTTTTAGCTTTGATATTCATGTAAAACAAGTCAGCTGCTAGCTGGGTCAGTGTTGAAATTAACATCAGAAAAATCACATAAGGGGCAGCCACAGCTATAGGAGGGAGGCAAACAGGGAGACACATAGATGACAGCCAGCCAGATCACTAGCGTCTTTCTCTCTCTTTCTCTCTCTATGTGTGGTGTTGTTTTGTTTTTTGTTTAATTGTGTCGACCCCATTTGTGTCGTGGCCCACGGGGAAACCTCTCTCTACTCCCGATGGCAACTTACAATATATTTATATTTCTTTGTTTCAGTTAATTCTTTTTGTTATAGCAGAACAAAATCAAATGATCGGGACTGACTGTATAGCTGAGAACGCCTCACCTCTTTAAAACATTTCATTGTGCACCGATAGAGTAATCATGCTTGAATGGGGCTGGAGAGGACGTTGCAATGCCATGCATGACTCACTCTGAAAAGGGCACTTCTTCCGAGTTCACAGTATTCAATAAAATATGGTATAAGCCACTGTCACTGACCACACTACAGGTAATCAGTATATATTCACAGCTTTAAATGTAGGGAGAGTGAGAAAGTGTGTGTGAGTGTGTTGCATACAGGGAGTGGCCTCCAAAAGGAGCACTGTAGGTCATGTAGCAGATCAGGCCTCCGGGCTGTATTGTGAATCAAGTGTTACTACCAGCACTCTATCCAAAACAGAGAGGGGGAGAGACGAAGAAGAAAGAGAGGGGAGCGATTTATCAATGCAAAGTTAATAACATCCATTTGAATCTAACTAAAAATCAATATTTCATTACCAAATTGTTAGCGGGAATGAAGAAGGATTGGGGAAGTTGGGGTGGCTGCGGTGGGAAGGAGGCGTCGGAGAGTTCGATGGGGAAGACGGGATGATTCATGGGGCCATCAGGCCAAGGAGGGAGTGAGGGGGTGAGGGAGGGATGGAAGGAGAACGAAAGAGGAGCGTGCTAGAAAAACTTGGAGAGGGGGTTTGCTCACCATTGACCTTGGCGACAAGGGGAAAAATATATAGAAGAAAATGAAAGCAACTGTCATGTGCCCACCAGTCAGAATCAGCTTATAAATCACACCACAAGGCAGATCCTGTGTGTGTGCATGTGTGTGTGTAGATTAGTGAAGGGAAATGAAAATAACCCAGTTTACGGTGAAGTATAATGTTAGCGTTATTTCTAAAGAGCACAAAAACAGATCATCAGCACACAGGATTGTGACCAACTCATTCTTTTAACTTGTTATTGGGGACCAGGGGCATAAGCACAGCTCTGAACCATCACAGCACATCTGGATAAAAGGTCAGGAGCTGGATGAAGAGAATCACCTCTCACACCCTGTACATCCAGAACACAGTTTCCTGGTGGACTGACTGGATAGCCCAGGCTGAAATACCCTGAAAATCATCAGGCATTAAGGCACAAATGTACCACAGAAAGCACAGTAAACATAAATATACAGCACCAAGGGTGGATGAGGTCCCTGTTTGAGCTGAATTCACATCAAAGATGAAGACAATGATAACTGTGCAGTTAAGTTACAAGCAGCAAATTGTACAGATGTTTCCATTAAGTTTTATGTTGCTTAAAGGAACAGTGTGTAACAATTACGGGGATCTCTCAGCAGATATGTAATATAATGTTAATAAGTATGTTTCCTTTGGTGTATAATCAGCTGAAAATAAGAACTGCTGTGTTTTCATGACCTTAGAATGAGCCGTTTTTTTATCTTCGTACAAAGCGGGTCCTCTTCACAGACAAACACTGACTCTAGATAGGGACATTCATGTTTCCGTGTCGACCACAGTAGCTCAGTTTCACTTGGTTGCAATCTGTAACCTCAGTGCTAGTTGCCGACAAAAGCAACATACTGCACCTTTAAACTCATTTAAAATAGGTTATGTCTTAATCACACTGAAACTAAATGTTGATGTCAAATTAAAGGTGTATGAGAGAAGAGAGTTTAGAGATTGGAGAGGTCATGTTTGCAATAATATGCAGAAAGTGTTTTGTTTAAGATGCAATTTCATATGAAAAAATAGCATACCTCTGCCCAGATTTAGAGAAACATTTTTTTTTCTGCTGTAAGATAACCATACTGTTTACAAGCAACAAAACACACAGAGAAAGCACCTTATTATTGCCAATATTGCATGGGATGTTTTATAGTAGCTGTTGGCGGGAACCTCCTCCTGTTTTTAACATGTTGTAATATTATATAAACCCCAAGTGTAAATTATGTCAATTTGATGTAATGAATGTAAGTACTAGCCAGGTGTGATATACTGTATATGCTATGTCAAGGTAATCCTGGATAATTTTCATTCTTAATAATGACAGATGCTGTACTGATTTGATGAAATGAAAGACACTGACAATACATTTGTGAGATAAGGAACGTCACCTTTATATGTACCTGAAGAGAGGCAGACAGTATGGATGTTTATATATATATATCATGATTTATATTATGATTATATTGTAATTAGTTTAACAGAGACCATCACACTTGACAGGTATCACAGTGGAAGTGAAAAGTGAAGTGGGAAACGACAGATTGATTCAAACTGACAGCTATTTCAGCTCTCGACTAATTGCCAATTTTTTTTTATGACAGTTTTTATGGGCTAAAATCATTGGTACAGTAGTGATTTCCACTAACTTAATTGGACTGTGCATTAACATTTGCGAGAGTGGATGCAGGTATTTGTGCGAGTGTATGTCGTGAGGAGGTGTCATGACTAGCACGGCTCTGTTACAGGTGCCATATAGTTTTTATGACTAAATTTCAGTGATGGACAGGCACTACACTCCTAGATTTTGCTATAAGGCCTAAATTGGTCAAATCCACCTCACTGTAGGGTTTGATTGGATCAAACTCGTTTGTCTTCGCACCTCATCCTAGTGCTCCACGGAGAGGAAGTGTCATTTTTTTGTCAGTGTTCCAGATTGCATGCACATCAGTTGACAATTAAGACATAACAACATAAATTGTCTGCCGTCACATCCAGTTATCTTCATTCCCTGACGCCGTTACCTCCAACACAAAAATAAAAAAAAATGCGCTCAGAATAAAGCTTCTGCATTACCTCGGCCAAAACCTGACAGTTTGTAGTGCATTAAATTAACACCATCTCTTCCAACCACCTCCTCATCCCATTCACATCCACCTATAATGAGCAATTATAGTTAGGCGGGCCCCATCTGTAAAAGTTTCTTCTCTGTTGCTTTTTTCCCTCAGCTTCTCTGAGATCCTGCTGCGACTTCCTTCACCCCACTTACCACGGCGCATTTCAAACAATACAAATATGGCACACGCGCGCTAAATAATTCAGCTGCTGCTAACATTAAACAACTGTTAACACGCTAGAATAATTAGTTATGCTTGCCTGACATGTTTGCATCTTTAATAATTAATGCATTTGTCTTAATTAACAACAACAGTATTTTAGTCATGTTACTTCTTTCTCAAGAAAATAAAGTAGAAAACAGGCAATTACACTATAAATATTAATTAGATGCCCTTATTAAAAACCCAGATAATGGGCCATGGGGGGGGGGGATCTGTTATATTCTAAAGGGAAGTGACAAGATGTATTAATCTTGTCACTTCGATGTATGTAATCTTACTTGTCACTCTTTCATTGTGAACAGGTATCTCAGCAGAAAAGCATCCTTGTTATTTGCTTATACTTTTTATAAATCACCCCAGAGTTGATCTTATTGAATACACTAAAACATCAATGCTGTCAATGGAGTCTGTTGATTAATGTAATAATTATACATATGTTATTTAGATGAATTATAAATGCAATCACATTAATCATACATTGGACCCTTTGTGCTTCTGAAACCAGTTTCTCTCATGTGGGAAGTGCTCAGAGCACCAACAAAGGTGATTTTTTTAAAAATGATAGTTTTGAGAAATTGATTTAGTCTTAAGATAATGCCCCATTGCATTTCCAACTCCAAGGTGTGGCATTCACATACACAATTCAGCCACTTAACATGTCAGGATCTAGCAAACTCATTTATCAGTGTCTGTAATGCATCAAAATTGCAAATGTTATTCTAAATGCAACCAATTTGAGTGAAAATGCATTGAAAAATTTAGCATCTTCTTAATTTGTCCCTCTCAGGAAAAGAAGGCCTGTGTGCGGGTAAGCGATGAGATGGTGTTGTATTTAAATTTTCATGGCTGGCGTCCTTGTTTTGGCTGAAAGGGAGGCTAGACGTGAAAGCGCTCAGCCACTCGGAGTCGAGCCAAAAATGCAGCTGTCAATGAGAGGAGAGACAGGCGACAGGCATGACGCCCTACGTGCCGGATGACTTTGGGAAGACTTTGACAGCCACCCAGGAAGGGAAGTTATTTTCCCTCCTTTTTTCTCAAGCTGCCGCATGATTAAAAGCCAAATGAGTGACACTGCTCGACACCCCAAATCAGCCCACTGCATTAATATTTCACACAGATGGCAGCTGTGTATCAAAACAACATGCAGCTAAGGACAAGAGGAGGAGGGGAGTGTTGGAGCAGGGTAAAGATCCTTTAACTGTGCGCCTATATTTTCCTGATTGGGCATGATTACACAGACAAAACCAGTAAAGTGAATGGAAAAAAAAAAAATTACAAATGAATCAACATTTTTAGATATATGCCTATTCGCTTTCTTACCAAGAGCTAGGAAAGAAGTGCTACTCCCATATCTACACAGTAAATATAAAGCTAGAGCCAATCAGTTAGCTTATTTTAGCTTAAAGTCTGGAAAAAGTAAGAAGAAGCTTAGCTGTCTTTGTCGACAGATAACAATATCTACCTATCAACACCTCTAAAGCTCACAAATTCCACTCCAGCAAGATCCTGGCCAAGAAATACCTCAACCAATAATGATCCCTTGTGAAAGAGCAAATTGTGTTTTTATTATGTTGCGCTCCTGAACAATGGGAATAAATAATCACGAGAGGCCTCTTACCTGTTTATGGCCAGCTCTGTGCTCTGTTGTACACAAACCAACTAGCCTGCAGCTTGCAGAAACTGCAGAGAGAGTTTGCATGCCCAAAAGAAAGGTCAGCATTCCTAGTCAGATGGAGAAACACACCTACAAATGCAATACCTTTTGAAAGTTTTGAATATCAATTGGTTTTTGGATGTATGCATTTATGCATGTAAAAAAATGTATGAATATTAAGAATGAGGGCATGTATACCTGAGAGCCTGTTGAAAAGCCTGTGGAAAACGTGACGTTGTTGGCCATTCAGGTAACATTTGACAAGAGGCTGTCTTAGTGGTGGTGGTCAACACAAGCTTTGGAGTGGTGGATTATGGGCGTTTTTTTTTTTTTTTTCCTCGCAGGGAGACTTTCCACTGTCACTGTCATTTGTCGGGTGAGTGCCTTTTCCCCTTTGGTGCTCTGCAACGATACAGTGTCTCTTTACAGGATGAGCGCTGTTTCAGCTTCTCTGGTGAATCTACACGGCAGCAATTTGCAGGTGATACTGAGGCAGTGTTGGAGCAGGTACTTGGATCTAGCTGTGTTTGCTATAATACATTTTGCTGTTAGAAAGTTGGCTGGGGGGCCCACCTGGCTGAAGGTGGGGCATTAATACTGTGACTGAAACACAGGTTGCATCTAAGGTTTCAGTATCGGGCAGGAGGGGCTACATGTCTATCCTGATCCTGTCATTCTGGAGACCAGTAAGTACTGTATACTCAGCATAGAGTCTTAGGACACAAGCAGTCCTTTCTGTCTTAAATCTAAGAGTTGCATTAGGTTGGAGGGGTCTCTTTGCTATTCTGTGTTTTTCAAGTTAGCTGCTTGTAAAGCTCTGTGGTGCTCTTTTCTTTGGAAGTAGGAGTACAGGTGCATCTATTTGAGTTTTTGAAGGGTCAGGTGGGTTTATTGGCATTGACCTTGAGTGGTTAGGGTCAGTATAGACCATTGGTCTGGGGGACCTGAACAAATTGTGTTACCAGAACCTCGCAGGGGCATGAAGGCCTCTCCATTCGTAGTGCATGAATGCTACACAAGGTATGTTTAATCAAGAAGAGCCCACTAATCTAAATAGACTGGCTGCTAGCTTTAGCTACATTTTCATCCCAGAGACATGAGAGTGGTATCAATTTTTTCATCTAACTCTTGGCAAGAAAACAAATAAGCCTATTTCCCAACATGTCAATACATTACTTTGAAAGTTAATCTGAAGCAAGGAGCTTAGCTTAGCATTGTGACTGGAAGCATGGGGAAATAGTGAGCCTGGCTGCATGTAATATAGTGTAAATGTGGTTTCATAAGCGATTATGTACTGGACTATGTCACCAAAAACTCACTGTGCCAAGCACAATGGTAAAACCACGATCTTTTGAACAAATTAAACCACCCGAGTCTCACAGCAAGGTGTATAAATACCACAACATTAAACCGATATTCTGGGTGTCATGAGTAGGTATCTTAGCCTTATTTTAGGCTTGCTATTTGTATGCCACTTTTTGTTTGTCATTTGTAAGACACTCGAGCAGCCACAGTTGTGTTTAGGCAATAAAATCACTTAGTTAGGGACAAAACAAAACACCGGTCTCAAGCTCGGGTCTCCTGGTTAAAAATCCAGTGTTTGCTGGGCCCATCCACCTCCCCACCCATCATAAGTGGTCCTTCTCACTTTTTATACTACATCACTAACTCCTACTGCAGCATTTATACACAGATGCGGTTACAGTGGAGTCAGTACAGGATACATGGTGTACAAATGAGACAAGCAAATCATATAAGGAATAATTACTGCAGGCTATTGTGGTATTCATACGCCTTCTTGTGCGAACGGGCTGATTAAACAACCAATATATAAGGTGTTAATTTGTGAGCTTTTGCCTTTTTTTAACCCAGGACAGATTATTGCTTTAACATACAAATCAGTACTCTGTGTTCATTCATTTCCAGATTCAACATGCATTGCAGTGGTGCAAGGCCAAGTAATGCAGTTTGTAGTGCAACAACCACTGATACGAAGCAAATGACAGTAGGTTGGAACGAGTCAATCGGGAGGTCAGGAATTAACTTCATCGCTCTTATCTGGACATTGCTGCAGTGATGGGGGAGATGGGGGCGGTGGGGGAAATAACAGCCATGAAACACACAAGCCATCAGCCGTTGAGGGACAGCTTCAATTGGAAATGTCCATATTAGGCAATATGCAAATGCCATTGATAGTGTTGTAAATTCGGTGGAGGTGACAGCAAACAACATCTTAGCGGCGATGATTAAAGTGTGAATGCTAAAAAAGAGGGAGGGAGGAGGGCGCCAGGCAGAGGGCGGGGGCAATACTGAGGGGTGCAGAGGCAGGAGATAACCATCGACTGGAGCCCGGGCCTCAGTCAATGGCAAAACAAGCACCATCCTCCCTCTGTTGGGGCAGGAACTGTGGCTTCCTCCCCTCACCGCTGTCAATAGCTGTCAGTCCTTAACATGCCCGTCCGTTGCTGCATTAGTATACTCTCACCACAGCAAATTCAGCGGCCATCATCCACTGACCTTCCCACTGGTGACTGTCCTCCCAACCGGCCGCCACACGTACAACCAGATATCATTATCAAGACCTCAAAACACAGGCGGATATTGCACTGAAAAGGTTACAGGCATTCAGCAACTGAGGAAGCAAAGCCTGAAATAAATAAATATACTATATATTAATAATGAATGAGTGGCATTTGGGGCACAGAGCAATATGTGTATGGATGTTTGTGTGATTGCATGGGTGGTTCCAGCTATAAAACCTGGCTTTCTTCACATACACACAGTGCGCCAGGGTTTCTTGAAAATGTCACAAAACCTGATTTATCGTCTGTCTTCTAAGTGCATTATTTGAGTTTGACAATCTTAATCATTCACACTTCCCACATACTCCCTTCTTTTTTTTTCTCTCTCTCTCTCTCTCTCTCCCCAGCCGTCATGGATTATTGAAATATAAAAATAAGTGGTAGAAGGGGCCCCTGGAGCAGTATCAAAATGTCAGGTTTGTACTTACAGCCCAGTGCTGCTCGACAGGGTCAAGGGCTTCAATTATTTGTGTACGTACAGTCTGGCGCTACATGAAAGGTTATGTCACCCGCCGGCTGTTTACTCCCGAACACTAGAAGGTAACCGATGCACTGCTTCACCATAAACTGCACTGATATGGAACTGATATGGTAGAATGGCAGGGGAAAAGTTCATATTCAAAAGCAAGGAGTGAAAAGGCCAGCAAAAAGCACTGGGCACATTATGTCCTGCACAGTTGCACAGAAGTTTGTGAATTTCATGTACATTGACACTAATTTCACATTTTTTTCATGATGGTCGGCACAAAATCAATCGGTATGGATTCCATGTAATTGTGAAAGTATAAAAAGTGGCTAGGGAGGAGGTCAGGGTGGATGGGTGGGTCAGAAAACATTGTCTTTGTATCCCATGTGAAGCCATAAGTCAAAAGTGATTTATTTGTCATGTAACGTCCATGTATACATTACAAAACTTCTGGTATTATTTTAAACCAAACCGCAATCTTTTCCTAAACATGACTCTGTAGTTTTGTTGCCTAAGCCTAACCAAGTTGATCTATTCCTAAACCTAAGTAAGTCATATTATTTTGAAAAGACTGGAGCGCAATTTGCCACGTGTCACATTGCTGTACATTCGTAGGAAAACACACAAGAAACACCTTGTTGAAAGTCAAAATTCACGTCTATGTACACAAATGAAATAGATTAAATTTGGACTATTTCTCAAAGTGCCATGAGCCCGTGTTGTTATTTTTTGTAATTTAGCCATTGAAGCTATAAGGACTTTGTGTTATTATAGCATCTTACTCCTCATATTTTGATGCATTAAGACATTCTCACTTTATTTATTTACAATAAAAAATCTAGCGGCACTGCAGAGACTGGACGAAGAAATCTGTGACGACTAATAGATCATTCTGAACACAATCACAATGATGTATTGCCCTTTATACCATCCTGAGTTTAAAATGATGACATGGAAACCAAATGACATTAATGACAGGTTGAGTCGTCTCTCATCCTCCTCCTCTCTCTCTCTCTCTCTCTCTCCGTCCTTTGCCAACACCCACACAAGTCTTCAGTACCAATAGGAGAGTTCCTGTAAAAAGCCTCAGAGTTATTGGGAGTGATATGAAATTTTCTAAATGTCATTAATTGACACCTTTTTCTGTAGGAGCTGTCAGCGGGGAGACAGAAAGGTCAAAGCTTGGGGGTGATATATATATATATATATATATATATATATATATATATATATATATATATATATATATAAGAACCTCCCCTCCTGCCAGCCCGGTGAGTTATGGCTGTCGTTAACGCAAGGGAATGGATGGAGGAGCCACTTCAGAAAGCCTTTATCGATCCCCATCCCGCTCCAGAGGAATCAAAAGGGCCTAAATGTGGCGCAGGGTTTCCTGGGCAGACACAAAGGGACTGATGTGCATATTCACCCAAACAACGGTATTATATTATCAAAACAATCTGATTGTGAGAGAAAATATGGCTTATGTTATAGCTTTTTCAGAACTTTAGGCTTTTTACATTGCTCCAAGTACCAGGAAAGAGTTGCTTTGTTGTGTTTTCAAACTAATGTGTTTTCAGTTGTACATTCTGTTCAAAAAGCCACATGGGTCGCCAGCCCATTCTCATTCCCAGGGCATCTAATGCCAACGCTTTGTCATGGCCGTCAGCATTCGATACCGCCGCACGAGGCATGAGATGCACCTGGTTTTCCACTAACTACAGTATAGACCCGTCCACGGCAACAGTAAACGCTCCGAGACAGTGTTGTGGCAATGAGCGAAAGGGAGACACAAGGCGGTTGGGAGGGGAGATGGATCGGTCCAATAACACACGGCTTTCATCCAGAAGACCACTGTTCGTTTCCCGTGCATTAAATTTCACATTCACATTAAAATGTCCCGTGTTCACAACATTGTCGTATTTTCACTGTAAAAACATTCATTTTAAGCCCAACCATGTTGTTTTTCCTAAACCTAAGTGGTTTTGTTGCCCAAATCTAACCATTTTTGATTAATTCACAACATTAAACATGTTTTCTGGCACCGAAAAGTGAAAGGACAAAGCATTGGGATGATAATGTGTTGGAGTGGCATAGGGTTGTTTTCCTCAGTGTCCCCCTGAAGTAACCACAGTTTTTTACATTCTTAATCCTTTAGTTGGACAATATCCCAGTCAGATTACATTCATAATTGGTTTGAAAAATAATCTTTATTGATAAAAACTCAGTCTAACTGCTTTGCTAGCATGTGAACTACCTAGCTAGTGAACAAGCTAATTCTTTCTTGTTTCTTTCTAATGGCCAGCAGGGGGCGACTCCTCTGGTTGCAAAAATAAGTCTGAGTTTAAAGAGGTCTATGACAAAATGGTCCGACTACTCACTGGATTTATTACCTCAGTAAACACTGTAAACATGGTTGCTGACTGGTTGTTGTTGACTGTGATTGACTTGTGATGTTGTTGACTGTGATTTTGTCTTACAACTTTAACCCTTTAACAGTGTGTTTGGTGACGGCCAAAAACCGAGATGACGGCAGCCAAAACGTCAAATTTGAGGCTTCAAAACCCCAGTCCACAAACAAATGGGGGACATCATGGTGATTACGTCCACTTCTTACATACAGTCAATGGCATGGATGGGGACTGATCCACGCTTTGCACTATTGGACTGCAAACCTAATGAGGTTAAACTGTCTTCATGAAACTTTACCACTCGAGTACCTTGGCAATACGATTATAACAGTTAATCACTTCCACTCACCTTTCATCTCAATATATTTGAACCATTGAACTGCTGCATTTACAACATCGCAAATACAAAGCAGATGATATGATCTCTGTGACACGCTTTGGCCTTAAGCGCTCCAGACATTTGCCAGCCATTTGAGATGTAATGTGACTGAAGTCTGCTCTGCAGTAGTGCTGAAGAAAGCCAGTGTTGATAATTCAAACCCAGCGCTGGAGAAATCTACACCCCCTTCAGCCTCAGTCGGTGCTCTCAGTCTCTACTTCTTGACAGGCTGCAGGGGAAAGATGGTTAATTTCTGACTGAATATTATGCTACATAACCACTTGGCATTTAAACTGAAAAATGGGTTTCTGCTTCGCCTGTCGCCACCGCTGTTTCCCCTCCAGAATGAGAGAGGAGGTGGAGGAGGAGGAGGAGGAGGATCAGGGTGTGAAAGGAGAATGATGGGAAAAGAGTAGTGAGGGGGGTAAAGGTGAGGTGGAGGAGGAGGATTTAGAAAATGAAACAGGAGTAGGGGAGAGAGGATCCTTGTTTTCTGTTGTACTCTACCTAACGTTTCTGAGCTGTAATCAGTTTGCGGTGTGGAGATCGTGAATCATTACACTGAGACTGGAACGTGAACTTGCTTATACACATTCTGTCACACACACATAGGCTACCTACACCAAATGGATGCCGCCCAACCTAAACACAAGTTTATTTTAAACCCTAAATCTCATTAAGCTTGTGAAACAGGAAGACTGCCTGTCAGAGGAAAATGTTGACTCACTTCCTGCCACGTTAACATATAGCTTTCATGTGGTTCTGTGGCCAATTAAAGGGAACAAAGCGGAATGGTTTGTGGCAGAGGGAGTTGAGAGGCCACCATTATGACATTATGACTGTATTTGCAGAATTAAATGGTATTTTCTCAAATGTAATTGCTTTAACGCTGCATTGCTGGAATATATATTCTTTTTGGTGGGACTGAGCAGTATAAAAGTCATGACTGAGTCCAACATGCCTGGCAGTGTGAAACATAGCATTATATCAATTTTAGAAATAATACACAGTGAGTTTTGATTGGCCATGGATACGTGAATGCAGGGCAGACTTTGTCCTTCAGTGTGCAGATGATGTAACAGAAATTGTACACGACGAAGGATTCATTTTTACTTGTATGTGTGATTGAACGTCTCACACATACACGTGTCTGCACGTGTGCAATAATGTCTGCTCCCGTGTTGCTGGAGTTCTTGGGGCGTCCAGGCAGTTACGAAGAGGGTAATTCCTCTGATCAGGCTGATTGGTCTCCAGTAAATAACTCACTACAAGATTAGAGGGGTAATTCCTGGGCCAGAACAGAAGCTGGAAGTGCTAATCAATGAAGCTGCCTCAGTGACGAGACGACATTTTGGCTGCTTGACCACTAATGTATAGAGGGAGGGGGTGGTGTGTGAGGAGGGAAAAACTGTGTGTTCTTTATGTGGCTACATTTTATTTATTTATATTTGTTTTGCAAGCGAGTATGTGGCTGTGAACATGCACATATATGTATGCTGTATTTGTGTATGTGCACGCATGTGCGCATCTGCGTGTGCCCAAGTTTTCAACACTCGACAGTTTGAACTCTTTTCAAACGTAATGTGTGATTAATGAGGCTGCTTTATAGTGGTGAGCGAGCCGGGAGAGCGAGTGAACAAGGGTGGGGGCGTGAGTGGGCTCCAGAGTCACAGGACCGGGACAATATTGACATCTCCATTATTTACTGAGTGATCGGAGCAGCCAAAGGGCTGCTGATTAGAAAACAATAAATGCTGTTATTGGTGATCGGGGCCTTAGCAGGACATTGCAAATGCATGTCTCAGGCTTTCTAATTACTGCAGCCACTGAGCACTGCACAGTGATAAACCAGTAGCTATAGCCTGCCATCTATCTGTCTCTCTGTCTGTCTGTCTTTAAATCACATTTCTATGATTAAACACAGTCATATGTTCAAATTCCACAACATACACAGATATAACTTTAACATCATAAGTTATCATTTACATCTTAAGCAGAAATACCTCACTCAGAAAAGAAGAACATGTTATTTTTTTCTACCACATTTTTAGCTGTGCTATCGACAGGTCAGCGGCAATATCTGTCTGGTCCACCGTCATGTTTCATACTGAAATATATAGAGTAACTATTTAATGGATCACTGCGAACATTTATAGAGACATTTATGGTTCCCAGCCATAGACTGTATATAAGAAGTGGACATAGTCACCATGATCTCACACATTGGTTTGAAGACTACGGTTTTAAAACCTCAAATTCTAGCCATGAAATCCGTAACATACATTCATTCATTCCTCAGGATGAATTTTTCAATCTACCATTATCATCAGGTGAAAATAGCAATGTGTCAAATACTTTTGTTTATGACCCACTGCTTGCGAAACTGATGAATTTGCCATTATTCCTTTATATTTAATGGCAATTAGTAAATCAGCACTGATCACCGTGTACAGCAATTTGTAAAACGTCAATTAATTTTATCCTTCTTCTACTAGAGTGGCCATTAATTTTCCCCTGTGTCAGTGCTTCTTTCCTTTTTTCTTTATCATGGAGCACTTTGTAAAGTCTGTTTCAATAACAATGTTATAAACTAAATCAAGGATTGAGACAGTGATTATGTGTCTCTTCATCCTTCTGGCTAGCTGTGGTGAAAATCAGGCTTATGCATGTGTGCCAAGTCCCACAATAGCAAAGATTTCTAAAGCAAAACCAAAAATACACATGGCTTAATACATCTGAAAGGAATCTATGATTTGCGTATACATACTGTATGTACATGCATCTGAAGAGGATTGTACCACATCAGTCACTTATCTCATGGCCAGGAATATAGTTTCCTGATAATTGAAGTATACAAACACCTGGTCGTACAGCTTGAGAATGTGTCTCAGCATTTTCTGACGCGAGGCCTTTTTGTGTTTGTTATTTTGCAGTATGTGCATATGGTAGAGGATCTTAATAATAACTTGTAATACTAGACAGGTAAGCTCGGGCTGCATTGAGATTGAAAAGAAGACAGAAAGTACTCATCTTGTTGGATTTATGTCTGCCTGGATAGAGAATTAGAAATATCAGCATTCAACTTTAGCTGCTCCCCTCACTCCCTGTCTGAATTCATGTGTCTGTTAATATGAAGTGACAGCGCTGTCCTTGACTCTAACACCTGTCAGTGGTCTGTGAGCAGCAGGGCCCAGCACCCCACATGCAACAAACCGGGATATAAAAATACATCGTCTTGACAGTGCAATGATCCACTAATCAGCTGGTATGTGTCAATGTGTTGTGTGTTGTGAGTCTTGATGGGACCAAGTGGACCAATGCATGCTGTGTCCACAGTTATGTATCTCTGTATGCTTCAGATGACAAACATATATCTGTTTTAAAGGGCTTGGCGATAACAAAATCCTAAGGAAGTGGTGGGTTTTGTGTTTCTTCTTTGTTTGATAGTACTGGTGCTGTAGTGCTCTTTACTTACCTCTTGTTCCAATGATGGGAAGCTACTACTCAACTTTATTTGTTTTACATACATACAAACAATAGCGTTGATCCAAGATAGACTTAGAAAGGAGATTAATACAAAAGAAGAAGAACAATTATTTAAAAAGTTTTAAAAAGCACATAGGGACAGCATCATACCTCCAGGACATTCAGAAGAAAATACTTTTGAACATCTCAGTAGAGGGTTGGAAGTAAGTCACTGCACCAAGCAAGGGAGTTCAAATACATCTGAGTGTTGTTCACTAGTGAGGGTAAAATGGAGCGTGAGATGGACAAACGGTTCAGTACAGTGTTAGCAGGGATGTGGGCTTTGTACCAGACTGTTGTGGTGAAGATGGAGCTGGATTTACCAGTCCATCTACATTTCAACCCTCACCTATGGTAATGAGCTTAGTTACTGAAAGAATGAGATGACAGATACAAGCAGCCGAAACGAGCTTCCTTTGTAGGGTGGCTGGGCTCAGCCTTAGAGATAGGATGAGGAGCTTGGAGTAGAGACACTGCTCCTTTGCGTTAAAAGAGGCCAGCTGAGGTGGTTCAGGCATCTGATCAGGATGCCTCCTGGACTCCACCTTTCAGAAGTTTTCTGGGCACGTTCAGATGGATGGATGGATCAGTAGTTTGGGGGCAGCTATACATGAGGCTACAACATAACAAATGTGCCAACAAATTCCAAGACCACCTGTTTGGTAAAAACTACAATGTTTTTGTGAAATAGCAACTGACTCATCAGACTAGTGGGAACTAGTCAGACTGTTGCGTTACGAACTGATGAAGCCAGTTGGATAAGGGGTGAAATGTCTTCAGAGACAAATCTACGTCCAGTTGCCTTCGATTCAATTGCTGCCAGAATGAATATGACCTGGATGAACGAGAACATTCACAGATTCACAACTGACTGACATCCAGCTGACGTGGCTAGCTGACATTTACTATGCTGCATCTACCAAAGATGTTAGCAAATGTAGCTACATAATGTTAGTGATTATTCTGCTAATTTTTGTACTGTGGAGTGTCCTGTGCACCACAGTTGTATTTGGCCTGACGGGGCAGGTCTTCAGGTTCACAATCAACAGGGATGCACATGAGATATCAGGTCCAATACTGTGCTCAAGTACTTGTACTGGTAAAACAACATCCGCCCATGGTACCGCTTTACATCAGCGTGACATTAACCAACAAGATTAGCACCTTGCACGCAAGGGTGTTGTGGTTGAATTGCTATCCAGCTGCAACGATAACCCGATGAACAAACTGAGTATCTGGTTCAGCTGTCCGGCAGAGTCAACAGCCACAATGCTGAGTGCGTTGTTGTTGACACACGCAGCTACTTTAGTCTCCACAGCATCATTTAGTTTAGCTGCGAGGCTGAGAGCTGTGTGTCTGCCTTGTGTACTCTGTCAGGGTTTCCGCCAGTGGATTGTAAGCCCGGCTTAGCTGTGAACATAACAGTGTGTACAGTTTATTTGTCAGTGAATAAATGCTTCAGTTCCTCAAGATCTGGGAGGAGACCCAAGCCAAGTTGCCACATCTTGCTTCAACATGAAGGGGGTAAGCAATGGAGTTAGCAAAAACTCCAGCTCAGACACTCTCAGGTGGACCAGCTATTCTCCATCGAGTATTCATACTGGTACTCTGTATTGGCAAGTACCCAAATCATTAGCCTCATAGCATAATTTCCTCAGTCCTATACTATAAAATAGGACTTAGGCAGTTATGCTATGAGGTTAACGAAATGTAAATACTTGTACTTTGTCTAAAAAAAAGTGGTATCGGTGCATCCCTAACAATTAGGATTGGATTGTCTCTCTGATAAATGGAAATTAAATATTAGAAAAGTAAAAATCAGAGTCTATACCCCTGTAAATGGTCTTTTTTTCTACTTTAAAGTTTTAAACCAAAATTGTCACACTTAGCAAGACTCAGTTGCATCACCCATCATGTAACTCTTAAACTAAACCAGGTCCTTGCAATGAATCTTGATGACACCTCAGAGCTATGAGCTTACTTTATTCTCAATATCTTCAAAGAAATGCATCCATGGAGTGACAGAGAGAAAGTGGGAGAGCAAAGTGCAGGCAGGAAGAGTCTTATGTCAGTGAGCTATGAGGAAAATCAGAGATCAGATGAAGATGGGCCCTTAAGAGTGTTGTAGAGGTGACTGTGGAGGAAGAATGGATAGAAGACAATGGAGGACTTGACCTGAAACACACACATGTGCTTGCACAGAAATTCACACAAACAACCACAGGCACATTTATGTGGAAAACTGTATGCTTTGATAGTATTGCTCACTAAAAATCTTGCACAGTAAATATGTATTGGTGTAAGTGAAGAGAAAAGTGAATCAGTAAAATAAAAATATGAGTGTTCTGGATCGACTAGGGGCTATGCATCTAAAAATACAAGTATCTAGTGTATTTATTCAAGAATTTGGATCCTTGTCAGAGAGGAAACAGCATCATGTTTGAGACAAGATATCTGTGTTTTATCTTTACTTGTTATCAGCACACAGCGAAATGTGCCAAAGGTTTGTTAGCAACCCCTCTGTTTTACAAAATGTTTGATGATTTATGTCCCTTGTCTCACCACATAAAGGAACATGGATTTCATGAATAGCATGCAAATAATTGACTGATACGTCAGTATTTATACTGATAATATAAGTAGTCATTTTGGAGAATTTGTGGTACTTTTTCATAATGACTTTTGGGGAAACAAGATCTGGTCAACACGTCTGTCTGTACCGTGTAAGATCAATCTGTGAATTTGTGTCTAATTATAGTAGAAATAGTCAGTGGTCATGAGGTTGTGTAACTTAACTAACTAACATAATTGTATGGACAACAATCTAGACTTAAACCCATATTTACACCTTGACTCACACAGTAACACTCAGCTCAGCTGGTAGTTTGTGTGTGTGTGTGTGTGTGTGTGTGTGTGTGGCAGAAAGAGAGAGAGGATGAGTGACAGTGTCTCCGCCACTCCAGCTCTCCATATGGGTGGGCGGGACCTCAGGACTGACGAAGCGTCAGCCTGAAATCGTCCATCTGCAACTTTGCAGGTGTTCCCAATGATTATATTATTAGCTCTATACGCTGATCTGTGATTTTTTTTTTTTTTTTTTTTTACGAGCTTTTTAGCGTCCCAAGCCTTTCGGATGGGCGGGGAAGGGACATAAAATATATACATGCCTGGCAGCGCCATCTGCCTCCAAAATCTGTCACATACAACATATAGAGAATGTCTGGAAGAAAAGCAGCTATAATCTGTTTGGGTTAGGGAGGCAGTGGTGGAAATGTGTGGAGATGCATCGTGTGTGTGTGTGTGTGTGTGCATGCATGTTTTCTTTCCATGTGAAAACGAATGGCCCATGAAGTGATACCACGATGAGGAAAATCCTACAAAGTGAGGATACTGTGTCTCTTTCCAGATACTAGATAATCTACTTTACTGAAAATACACCTACGTGTTATAGGTGGCTGCCGTTTTGTAATGTGACCGAGTGTGTCTGTTCTACAGCGCTGCTGGCTATGCAGGTGCAGGGTGGACAGTACGGTGTCTCTGTGTGTTGTGCTGCAGGCTTTGCTGTGTTGAAACAGGAGAGCAGGGCACAGAAATAATGGCACCAGTTTAATGACGAAAGATAAATCAGTGGTGCCTCCCTGCCACAGGGATGGAGATGCCTGAATCGTGTACACACACACACACACACACACACACACACACACACACACACACACTGTCGCTTGCCAAATGTCCCTCTGATGACCAATACACACACATATTGTTTTGATGGGTTGCTGCGCATACTGTACACTAACATGCACACACACACACACACACACACACACACACACACACACACACACACACACACACACACAAGTTTTCATCATCACTGTTGTGTCCATGCCATAGGCCTGCCGATGTGACATCACCAAGACAGCACATATGAGGAAGTGACGAGCTGTGATGGCTGGTATAGACTGTTTATATACTGTATACTGTAGATGGATGACAGGTCCCCATTTCCTCCTACTATAAAGAAGTGAAGCCAAAATATCTTGGATACGGGAGTTTTTCCATGTTTTTTTAGAGTCTGCGCAGTAGTGATCGAGTGGTGGAGTCAAGGTATTGAGGTTAGGCTGAGGCAACAAACTACTTAGGTTTAAGAAAGATTGCTGAGTTACATTAACTCAAGAATGGAAGCTATGCAGCAAATAAATCAACTTTGACTTCTGGTTTCACATGGGACTGAAAGCACTGTCTGTGTACATGAATCAATACATTAAATTTCTTTACATTAAATTACTATTTCACCAATGGCTGTTGAGTCAGTGTAAAAGCTGATTGGGTTAACACCGCAGCCTACAGACCTAATCAACACTGATCGTTATCTTTTAGCCTACTGCCGACACCGTTATATCCAAGAAATGCATAGAGATATTAACTTGTGCATCGTAGACCAGTTCTCAAGGTCTTGGTAATACTTAAACTCTTCTGTTGTATCTACAAGTATGCATTTTTAAGTTTCTTATATTGATACCTGAAGAGAAGTACTGTATATACACATTATTGGTTGATGTCTTTTTCTTGTCAATGAACCTTTGTTTCTTATATTTACGGTATTGGTGATAGGATATCAATATTTCCACAACTGCTCCTGGCAGTTCATTTTGGGTGCTGTATATCTGTGCCTCGTGGCTCAGCACCTCCCAGGCAGAAGCATCAGTTTCCTCTTAGGAGAATCTGTCTGGCCTCTCCTCTGTATGGGGAAACTGTCACTACATCACGATGGGGAGTGTACCACTTATGAAGGGAACAAAAGGAGCCCACTGGATTGGCTTTGACTGATGTCAGCCCACACCTACTGGCAATTTACTCCGATCCAACCCTGTTGTACTTGCAGTATCGATGTGTCAGTGGTATCAAACAATTAACAGAAATATGTAAAGAAACAGGCTTGTTTTAATGTGGGGTCCATCATTGGCATTTTATGGCACTCAGCAAAAGCTGAGATTTTCAAAATCAATCTCAACAGTCAGTGCATTTTAGTGTTCAAGTGTACAACTGTTGCTTTGGGTGGACATCGGACATCAAACAGTTTACTGACATTGGTCATAGACTGGACAACATGACAGCTCCCTGAAAGTGAAGCCAAAACATCTTGATTGTCCCCTGGTGGCCGGCTGCAGTATAGGTCATAACTCCTGTCTCCATGTTAGTGAATGAGACATGGGCCAAACTAGAAACTCAAAGTTCACGTCAAATCATTTTTGCTCAGAGATGGTTTCTGACATTTATCATGCTGATGTCTGTTCAGTGTTAATATTTCTGATTAGTTAGGTTTTAATATGTTATCTGATGCAATAAAAAGGGGGGTCTGACATCATGATTGGCAGCTGCTCTGAGCGAAGTTATAGTCGCAGAGCTGGAGGCTCCACTTTCCATAACCGTGATTGTCTGTTTCAAATATAAAGATCATAAAGATCTTTATACAGTACATAGTCTATGGCTCATAGACTGTGTCACTAGCTAGCTAAGCAACATTTCCACTGATAGTAAGGTTAGCCAGCACTGTAGGACCCTCATGTTCACATCCACACACAGATCTGGAAAATGCGTCATGAGTTTGTGTAACATTGGAACATGTCAATTTGATCGTATTTGTATTTATAGAGAAATATGGGTAGTTGTGTCTTTCTATTCAAACAGCTATATTGGTTGTTACGGTTGGTTGCTCTCATGCTAACAAGCTGCGTCCATGCTCGGCTTACGATTGGCTGTGTATGGCGGGACCTCGATATTGTGGCTGGAGGCCCCAGATCACTGCTGTGCAGATTGTGGTTAAAAATGATGTCTAAGTCTCAAGATGGCAGCTCCTGTTTCCAGGATTTTCTTGGTTTCACATTTGTACAGTGGGAGGAAAGGGAGACCTAAAATACCCAGCACAGTGCATCAGCCACACTGTAAACAAAGTTTTGGAAAAAACAAACAAACAAAAAATAGATGACATCATTTGCTACAGCTGTGAGCAAACATACATGCCACCACCCAGTAATCTGATAATCATAATAACAATTCATTTGTCTCTTTAAAAGATTTTCCCTCACTCTTCTCCACAGGGAAGTCAGAGGTCAGGTATGAGCTACAGAAACAGCCCTGAAGCCGCTTGTGATCCATCTTACTCATGGCAGAGACGGGACTAGCAATGGTTTAGAGTAAAATCATCATGATCACTGTTATCATAACTGTCACCATTGTGATCATCAACATCATCACACCCATTAGGGTACAATGCATCCTTACAGGCTGAGTCATTCAGCTTTGTATTGGTTTACCCGGATGTCTCAGTTTGCAGAAATATTGAGCAAATTGTTTGCTCTTTATTGAAAATTAGATCTGGTCCAGTCAGTGTCAGAGAGATGATGGAATATGATCTTATGTCTTTGACTCTATATTAATTTTATAATTGATCTTCATTCTACTGCCCTTGACCTGAATAGACCATATTACAATATGTCAATAATCCTGGCAGACATTTTGACTTGTCATGGCAGGAAAAGCACAGGTGTAATGGCTCAATTTCATTGGCTAATTGTCCCAGTAAGTGACAATAAATTTACGTACCTTGCATGGCAGCTGGTTTCTTGCCATGTCACAAGATCAAGAGAGAATTGTGGGATCACGAGATTACATGAAAATCCATTTTGCCAGTATTGCATTTGTGTCTGGACCACCAGTCTCTGGACCGCAGCGTTGTGTGAGGAACTACTGCCAATTATTTTTTTGCAAGTACCTGCTCTTTCCCAAACTGTTTCTATTGATAGCTCTGTGTGACAAACCATCTGATGTGTTAGGGTGGAAAGTTAGGGCTCTGGTTTACCTTTTGTTTTTAACAGACAACCCTCTTGTTGGCACCCCTCTGCGCTGCTGGACAAAGCTCACTGAAATGAATGAGGGGCTGCAATTTTCATAGCAGAGCTAAATCCGGTCTGAATGGATCCTCGGCCTCTCTTACAGGTGAGCATCAAGTGGTTAGCCTATACACATAATTGTTGATGTGTGCGCTGCCAAACAAATGTAATTACATGTTGGGACTATGACCTCTACGGAGATACTTTGTGGGGACTACAGCAACTGTGAGTCGCTGCTTGTGTTTGTGATGCCGGTAGAGATAATTGATAATGAGGACAACATTAAGGCAGGTCAGGACTCGGGTCTCGTACACACATACAGAGGTAATTTTAGTAAATGGCTTTTTACCGCCTTCGTTCTGAAAAAAAGTGCAACGAAACAAAAATTGCAAAAACACAATTAAAGGCAGGTTGGGCAACACACACACACACACACACACACACACACACACACACACACACAGGCAATGTTGGTGGTGGATCTGTGTTATGGGAGTAATACAACAGTGTTACAGGAATGGGTCCTAAAGCCTAAATTAATTAGTGTTTTATCACTTCCGGTTCCCTCATCTGGAAGTCAGCTGCTTTTGTGAATGTGTTTTAGTTAGATGTCTGAAATAAGGCCCATAGTTAACACAAGCTGAAGAGATTCTAATGTTTTGTTCTATGACATAAAATACGTCAGTAAATAACCCACTTTACATGTCTTAAAAAAGGCGGTTGCTATCAAATGGCTTAATGCGGCTACTAAACGTCATCATGCCGACTTGCCCACCTTTACAGCTTTACTGTGGCGTAGTTAATTTATAGCCTAAAGTTAGCTTTTTACTTCTGGCGATTGCATTCAAAAGTTGTGAAGATTATACTATTGAACAAAATGTGTAAGTACAAACAATTGTTTGCCACAGTGCTTATTTTCTGCAGTAATCCAAAATCCAAAACAAAACCCCATTGGCTTTTTGTTGAGGGAACCATGAAACCTGTCATTCCCGGTGTAGTCTATATAGTGGGAAATGAACTGTGCATTTATGTGTAAACATATAAAAAGTCCTGCTAGAAAGATTGCTTGGCCACGTCCAGCATTCACGGATCTGTTTATGCTGACGTTGCATGACATGTGTGACGCTTAGAAAAGCTCCTTTTTCACTGACATAAATTGCTATTTGGGTGTGGACGAAAGGCCAAAATGCGTAGAAAAACTACATTTAAAAAAATCCTGTGTGCGAATGGACTAGGCCTCAGCTGTCTTCTCCTTTTCAGTAACACACAAACCCTCTACTCACCACAGTCATCACTGCGATTGCTTAGGAGTTGTCTCCCATTGAGGAGCGAGAAAAGGCAAAATGGGAGATACCTGAATGCCGATCCATGAGAATAACAGAGAACAATGTGGCGTATCAGTAGAACAGCGGACGGCGAGGAGTGCTTTGGAGCTGTGAATACGGCCTCCCTAATCCTGCATGTGTCTGTCTGAGTCTCATACTCCCTCTCTCTCTCCGTCTCTCAGATTCAGATGCCGTGTAAGTCTGTCGGCAGACAGCAGCTCGGCTCTGTTCTGTTCCGTTGTCTTGTGCTATCATGGGGGGGATTCTCAGGGGATCCCGTGTTCACATCACTCTTCTCTACTGCACGTTTCAACAAGAGCGCCTTGTTTGTACACATACAAAAGTGCTTGTCATTTTTATTGTTTGCTGTTGTTTTTGCGAGTGATGTGTTGTTGTTTTTTTTTTTCTCCCTCTTTGGTGCTATCTCCTTTTTATTCTCTGTCGCCCGGCTCTGCTGTCTCTCAGTCTGTCTGTCTGTGGTTTTTGCCGTCCTTTCCATCCACTTCAAATTCAACCTCGTGATGATTTCCCCTTTCCTCTGTCAGTGGTTGCCTTTGACTGAGGCAGCGGGCTCGGATGTTTGGTAATGGCCACTTAGAGTAATCAATGGGCCTCTTAGAAGTTGTGAGATGAAAGAGGAGTTTGACAGCTAATGTGTGCCTGTCCTGTGACGTGAACAGCATGGCAATGCCTGCACGCTTTGAAGGCACAACGGTGGGTGCACCAGGGTGGATTTATCCCGACTCACCTCCGCTGCGGATTGCTGGCACAATGGCAAGTGGCAGTCGCTCTTTCACTCTCACTCGACACAAAAACACACACACACACACACACACACACACTCACTTTCTGTGTCCTCCTCTCTCGTCTCTCTTTCACCCTGTTTTATATATCTGTCACATCGGCGTACCTCCTATGCAGCCCGTGCCAGCTCCCATTCCACGCTCTCCCTCAGAAATGTGTTCAAGTAAACATTTCACGCTTGCTTATGCTAAAGGGAAGTGGCAGCAGCAGGTATGTGACAGGCAGAGAACTGTCTGTGCCCAGGGCTGCCATTGACAAACCGAGCCCCTCTTCTTCTTTCCGTGCCACTTTTATCTTCCAAATAATGGATATGTGTGATCGGAGGAGAGCATTTGATGATGCATTCGTTCTATTCATCAAAAATGCTGAGAGAGGACACCCCCAGTGAGGGAAAAACAAAGCAATGCTGCTCAATGATTGTAATGTAAATGATTTGTGCTAAAATGAAAATGAGCTTAGCAGGAGCCTCGCGCTACAGTATGTGCAGCTGTTGCATTTGACTCGTTTCGGTGCACTATTAGTCCTGTGCATCCCGATTCGCCAGGCAGAAAGCGAGTGAAGCGTGTCCTTTGAAGCAAAAGGAGCAAAGGGGGAAATAAAAGGAAAACATTTACAGAGGGGATCATTTCCCATAACCACCAGTGCTCTTTGAACATGCTTCGTGGTGGTCCACACAGCCCCTCTAAGGAGATTGGGGTGGATCCTGGGCAGTATAGGCCTCCCCCTCACACACACACACACACACACACACAGTAAAGGAGGTGGGGGAGGATGGGGGATGGACAGGAAGTGTTCTTCGAGTCTACAACACTCTTCCCTCTCTCCGGGGGGCAGTTAACTTACAGCAGAGCTCTTTGGTGTGGTTGAGATGGGGATGTTTGCTGTGTGTGTCGGGGAGGTTAATGCACCAACTCCAGTGAGTGACACTTTTCTTTCTTTCATTCTTTCTTTCATTCTGTCTTTCTGACACACAGGGTCAGTTTAATAGTGTCTTTTAGCGGAACTGTACCACATTCTCCTCTAACCAAAAACACATGACGCATGTTCAGCCAGCGGGAGCTCTTTCTCTGAGCCTGCGGTTGATCCCGGCTTCAGTTACAGCAATGTCAAATAACAGTGGCATCATCATCACCACCTCTGTGCCTGTTCCTCGTGTTTAAGTTGAAAAAGAAAAAGCAGAGACTCAAACAGGCTGTTGTTGCTATGACTGATTTACTGTAATCCTGTCCAACCAACACTGTATCCAGTTCATCAACCAGTGACGTATTCCAACATGTGACGTGCAGAGCAAGTGACATAGTATATCAAGTAATACACAATAATGTGGTATAAAAATGAGTATAACAAGCAAGAAAGTCCATTTAAGGGTGAGTGGGAGTGGTACGGGACGGGTCAGATAAATAGAAAGTTTGTGTCAAAACATTAGGAGGCCCCGGGGAAGACCCAGAACTAGATGGAGAGATTATATCTCCACACTGGCCTGGGAACGCCTCGGCATCCCCCAGTCAGAGCTGGTTAATGTGGCCTGGGAAAGGGAAGTTTTGGGGTCCCCTGCTGGAGCTGTTGCCCCTGCGACCCGACCCCGGATAAGTGGTTGTGGTTGAAGATGAAGATGAAGAAGAGATGTCCCGTGTGAAACAAAAAGTAAACATTTGACTTTACATGTGTTACGTAATGTTACGTAAGATAGTTCACTATGAGCGGTTGTTATTTATTTACTTACTTGTGTATAGTGTTGTCATGCTACGTTGTCACGTTACGCTGTCACGTTACGCTGTCACGTTACGCTGTTATGCTACATTGTTATATTATGTTGTTATGTTATGTTGTTACATTATGTTACATTGTTATGCTTGTTACTTCAAGTTGTTCTAGACTTGTTACGCAATGTTATGTAAGAATTTCAGGTTCGGGTGGTTGTTATTTATTCACAGTAGTTAACTTGTTACTTTTGTTACATCACATTCTTATGTCATTTAACACAGACCATGATCTTTTTTCAAACATTAACCAAGTAGTTTTGTTGCCTAAACCAAACCAGTCATTTCACGTTAGCCATGTGACATTGTGTGATTCAGCAACCGTGACAAAAGGCTTCATATTCATGAAACATAGTTTTAGTTCAGAAACAGCAACATTCAACGTATCCAGTGGTTTGCATAAATTTACAATGCCAATATTTTTTCCGGTTACTGGCTCGAATTGATAAAGTAATTTATGGCTCCTGGGAAAATACATTTCCAGAGCCTTTATGTTGTACAGTAACATGCAATACATGTGTCATTCCTATGTGTAGAGATGCAGATTCACCTGTATCATTCAGACAGGACAAAATCTTTGTGAAGCAATGAGCACCTGCAACGTGTGTTCATCTCCTGCAGATATTGCAAATACTTAATCAGCTGCCTTTGCTAAAGTTGAAAACACACATTTTAATAAGGGAAATATCATGCAGAAATGAATGAAATATGCATCTATATCACTTACAAAAGAGAATAGCTTTGAGAGGAAATGAGAAATGCGAGTGCTGTGAAAATGTCTAAATGTGTGTAGTTTTTGCTCCTTGCTGTCTGAGGCTTAAACTGTTTTAGCAAAAGAGGAATACAAATCTAACCCATTTTGATGTGCTTTTGGTTTTGGCCACAGAATCATGTGAATACAGCTATCACCGTTACGAGATGGATACTTTATCAGTAATGGAGAGACTAAAAATGTCTTCTTTAACAATGGTTCTTAGCTCGTCTGTGTACAGTATGTATACAGGTACTACCACCAATCGCGCTCATGTTAATCCATGAAAATTGGTATAAGTCTTATCACAAATGCTGGTTTGTTAAAAATAAAAAAAGCCTATATACACATCCTAGCCAAGGTTAAAGCCAGAGAAATCTCTGCATTCTGAAATATGCATATAAATAAAAGAGAGTTTAGTGAAGGGACACTTTTTGGTGTCCCCCTTTTCTCTGTCGTTCTTAATCGGAGACTCTTTAAGTCCTTGGTTGGATCCAGCTTCTTTTCCCCCCTCTCTTTGGTAAGCTCCTCTGTGTAAAAAATCTCTGCGCCAGTAACACCACAAAGGCTTACTTATCTGGGCATTACCTATTAAAGGTTTAAACCCCCGCATCTCTGATAAACACTGCCTATAAGGCTTTTATCTCCCCGCGGCCTTATCACACTCTTGAAGGTCCTTCTCCTGCGGCGCAGTAATTTTTTTAATTAAAGTGTCATTTTGGGAGGGAAATATAGCCACGGCTATGGTGCGTGATGCAAAGAAGTTTACCAGCATTTCTCCACTTCCCTCTGTCTGCCTTTCATTCTCTCTTTCTCCCAAGTCTTTGTCCAGGGCTTAGATTTAGATTAACTCACTGCTGTTTTCTGTCTTTTTTTTACTGTGATGATTTTTTTTTTTTTTTCAGATATATCCAGACAGCAGCCATGGCACTCAGCAATGGAAGTGGAACAAGACAACAGAATCAAATCTAGTTTGAGAGCATCCCCTTTAGCTGCTATCTAAATGGAGCCCTGAGAGGATTGGCTCTCTGGCCCCAAAGCTTGTGTTGTCAGCACTCTGGGCGATTTGTGTGTGATTTCATTAGGAACCAAAATAACAGCCAGATGAAGAGGAAAATAGCATATGCAAAGTGCTGCTGTGTTGCTGGTGCAAGTGTGCACCCTTAACACTCACATACTGACTCCCAAGAGCACATAAAGCGTTCCATCACCGTGCACATCGTGGACACAAACGCCATAAAGGACAACACCTCCTCAGGAAGATCACCAGCACATTCAATGCAGTAACAAAATAGATGAAGATCCTTTATCATGTTTAGCCTAAATTCTGTCAGGGCTTTTTTTTTTAACATGCTGACAAATATACACTAAATTCTGAATTAATTTTAGAAAGAAAATATTATGTAATTATATTTTTAAAGTTTTTTTTTCAATTCTCTTTAAGATATGCAACCTTTTTCTTTCTGCGTTTATTTTATACAACCTGGGACCTGGGTTTAGTGGGATTCTTTTGATAATGAAAAGATCAATATCCATTTGTTTTCGGAGAATAAAGAGCAGTGGGCTACTGATATACTGAATATGATAGAGTTGTGTTATATATATTTAGTTGTGTGCAAATTATTGTGCTGTATATAGAGGTTTATATATTATTTTAGCTAAACAATTCGTTTTTTTACGTTTGATAAAGAATATTGTCTTCTAATCCCTTGAGTGATGGACCAAATGTCTGATATGAGGTGCTCTAGTTGATAATTGTCTATGTAAAGATATATAGGAGTAATGTCTACCAGAGCAGAGAAGGAAGTCTCCCTCCCTCTATGTGTGTTGTAACCAGAGTTTCTCCTTGCTTTGTTGACATCGCCAGGCCGGCCACACATTCCTTCTAGTGCATGAAAGCCTGCCCCGTTATGTGCTAGCTCACCTCCGCCACGCTGCCCTTCCCAACCTTCGATTCCCCCCTAGGAAAACACTGTTCACTCTGCCAGCAGTGTTCCCATCACTCGCTTTTTTAGCTGCGAGCTGCCGGCTCAGCTGTCTCCATGTTGAGAGCCATGCAGAAGCAACACAAATCCTCCCAATCTCACATTTAGCATCTTTAACTTAAAGCAGTACATATGCAAGGGACAGTTCAACTTAGCTGTTTATGCAAAGGTTTTTCCACCACATTCCCACAGATAATCACTGATTGATGATTCAAAAGATTTCCATTTTACGCTTAATTTTCGTTATTTTTATGACTAATTTTCACACTACATTTCACTACAGCGTACCTGCTGGTTTTCTCTTAAAAGGACAGTACTTTCTTCCCAAAAGGTAGGTACAACACATTTTTTTTTTTTCATAGTAAGTAGGTATTCAGCTACGTATTTATCCTTGTAATAATAACAATAATTTACAATGCTTATATGAAGAAAACCAAATTACCTGTATACATTGGTATTTAAGTTAAATGCAAGCTCCAGATTGCATCAGTCTTCAGAGCCATAACTGGCACCTTAGTGTCATCCCTGTCTAGACAGGTACTGTGGTCAGTGATGCTGCAGCCTTTTGGGGGCTCATTTTGGGGAACATGAGTACCAGATAGGTTGACAACAGCAACTTTAGCTGTGTTGGCACATCCTCCAGTGAACACAGCAACAGGGCATGAGAGTAAAAGATTTATGAGCTGTTGCATGCAGACACAGCGGTAAACTGCTTTCAGAAGGAGGAAAAGAAAAGTAGAGAAAAGGGAGATACAGAAAGATCAAATGGCAGAGCGTGATAAGGCATGAAAAACGACTCAGCGTGGTCGTAAATTAATGGAGAGAAGAAGGTTGTCATTATCCACACTCGGCCCCGGGACAGAAAGGTGTGGCACCCAGATGGTAGGGGAAAGATAGCTGGGGCCAAGTTTGAGTAATTGATGACTTAAAAATAAACCGCTAGCGTTCATCTTGGGAGGGATAGAGGAAAGACTGGCCAACAACACAAACACATAGCATCCAGGTCAAGAGCACTTCCACCACTTCTCTGTAAAAGTTTGAGGAAGAAAAACATTTTGAAGAAACAAGGGCACAAAGGAGACTCGAGTCTCGGTTAACTTTTGTGACATCCATACACTTCTATTTAAACACACCTGATCTTCTGGGAAGGTATATAAATCAGACCTGTGTCCTACAACAAAACTGCATTGTCAATTATATTTTACAAACACAAACATGTTTGTAATGTATAAAGTAATCTGCATAGGGAATTTTTAGTTACTGTGTATTTTATATAATATTATAAATGATAGTTTCTGAACCTATTGTAAGCGTGGATTGTACTTTTCATCTTAGTAAACCATGGTTGAAATAAAAATAAAGTGAAAAGGTCTTAAGGCCTTCACACACTGGGGGCGTTTTCCTGAATGTGTCTGATTCATGCATGTCAATATTTATTTTCTGATTTTATCATGAAAAATACACACAAACAGTGAAACAGTCACGAAATATAATACATTGATTCGTGTAGACAGACTTTTTGAAGATAATCAGCACAAACATAATTGTGAACCAGGAAGTATAAAAAAAAATGCTGAATGCTGCATAGGGAAGAGTTCGGGTGGATTTGGTGGGTCAAAAAAGCACAAATATTCATCCAGGAGTGGTGTTTGTGTCCCACGAGTATAAGTTGATTTGTTTGTCACATAACTTCTGTAGTTGTTTCAACCCAAACCGTGATCTTTTCCTAAACCCAACTATGTAGTTTGTTGCCTAACCATCTATTACAAAACCTAATTACATAGATTTACTTTGAAAAGACTTGAGCGGAAATCGACACATGCGTCAAGTGTTGCTGGACATTCGCGGGAAACTGCACAAAAAAATGTTGTTGAAAGTCGCACTAAGGAAAAAAAAGGAAATTTGTGTCAATGTATATGAATCAGATCGATTTAATTTTGTGAAAATTTCAAGAATTGTCCTAATATTTAATGGCACAAAAGCACGTTTTTTTTTCCAGAATAAATTAAATTTTTCTGAGCTTTTGCACAACGAATGAAGGCATCAAGCAATCATGTTGTGCAGAATGGGAGGTTTGCAGTGCTCACGTCCCACCCTTTGGACCTCCGCACATTGCCGTTCCACCCCTGTCAGCATTGCCTCAGTTCTGCTTTTAAAAGATCTGGATCATAAATGGCACACAAACTTATTCCTCATCAAAAACAAATGAATACAAAGATCTGGCTCCCTTGGATTTTCTTGACTTTGAGCTGATATGTTTATTTATTTTTTTTTTCTCAGTGAGTCAGATTGAGGCCAAACCCACATGAGAGAAATGACAAGATAAAAACAGAACAAGAGACTTCCTCTGTCAGCATTAAAGGGCACTTGCACCCCTTTCTATTTTCCTCCATCATCTTTCTTTCTTTCTGTCTTTCTTGTCCCTGTTCCCTCCTCCAGCAGCTGGCTGTTCGGCTGCAGGTGTTGTTGTCCTGCTGCCTTTGGAGGATTTGTGCCTGCAACCTGTCTGGTGATGGAAACATGTTTATATAGTACAGTGCATTGTGTCCTCCCAGCATTCTGTTCTTGTCAGAGAGGGAGCAGCTCTGAAACATTATTTAAATCAATGGACACTACAGTATTTTCTTTTTTTTTTTTTTTTATTTGGGTTTGCACTGAGTCAGATGTCAAAAACTGCTATGGTAGGAGAAACTGGTGGTAAAGTAACAGGTTGGAAGTAAAATGTAAATGTACAATACAAGTGCTAAAATCCTACAGGGGCTTTAATTTTAGCCTTTGCAAGCAAACCAGTTAAAATTAGGGAGTGGAAATCTACACTAGAAAGGCGGGGTGTGGGAGGCTAAATTGTGCAAGAGCAAAATAATTATGCAGATCTGTTTAAGTGCGAGCCTGTAAATGTAAAAATCTGTCTATCGTCTCCCAGTGATCGGCTATCTCTGAGACATGTTTTTAAAGCCCTGACGCGTTATTAATAAAACAAACTCTAATAGAAATATCATTGGGCTTATTTTTCAATCAGGCCCAGCATTGCTGCAATCCGCAAAGCGTGACATTAATTAAAGATTGATGGCCGGGCCGTTCATCTGAACCGCTGTTGATCCGGTAATTAAAATGACACACACACACACACACACACACACACACACACACACACACAAAAGATTTATTTATAGAAATTTGCCCAACTTGTTTCATGTTCTTGTCAATGGGGTCTGTTTTTCTGTCTTTAAAAGAAGAGAGATAAGTGCATGTACCCTGCTCCCATTGATGGATGCTCTCAGAATGAAGATGGGTTTGTGCTCATGGGTTCAAGGCAGTGAGGCAAAATGATAAACGGGACGAATGAGGCTAACGAGGCTTCTCACACGCTAGCTTCGCCCTGCTCAATCAAACTTTTCAAAGGGATAAAGAGGATAAAAGTGAAAGTTTCAATGACCTTAGTTCAGCAGTAATTCAGAAAGAAAAGCAAATACAAATGAAATAGCTTTGCATTTTTTATTTTGGTAAAGTAATTATGTAGTCTCTTGGAGTTTGACAAGGCTCCTAATGAGTTCTCCCAGGACCTCTCTTTTATTTGTTTGTTTGTTATTTTTAAGCTTGATTAAGTCCCCTTGTATTTAGCGAGCACAATCAAATCAACGGGGAGGAAGATTAACTGTGTACATTTCTCCAACATCTTTAAGGAGGTGTAAGCATACTGCTTTTCCTTTGTGCTCCACACCGTCATTCCTTCTGTTGTAGTCCGTAGCCATCTGTTCTAGTAGCCTGTTCCACTGCATACAATGAATGGCATCATTTCATTATTGTCATTTATGCATGTTGAAGTTTGGTGAACAAACACTGTTGAACTGAAAATATGATTCACACTGTCAAATCTATATACATTCATTTCCCCAAAATATTTCCGAAAAACTACATGAACTCATAAAATGAGACAAGTATCAGGTTTCCAACCTTGTGTCCTAGAACATATGTTAATATACTACCAAATGGTTTTGCCAGATATGTTCTGGAGGAGATGTAATTGCTGTGTGGCTCATGTTCCAGCCCATTCTCATTCCCAGAGCATCAAAAGGGAGGCGTTGTCACGACCATCGATGTTCAATACCACCACCAAAGTCACCCTTTATACAGTATGAAGCACACTGGGCGTTCCATTATTTAAACCCATCCACTGCAACAGTCAATACTCTGAGAAAGTGCGCCGAAAGTGTGGTAATGTAACTTAAAGACCGAAAAGACACACACTGGGCGGGCAGGAAGGGAGGTGGATGGGTCCAACAAACACAGGGCTTTCTGTTTGTGTCCTATCTATAATGCTACAGTCAGTGTTCACAACATTTAGTGTCATTTTCATTTTACAAACATAGTAGGTGTGAAACCAAGGGTAACTATAGTGGTTTTGCTGCTGAAAATAAAGTGAAGCCAAGCAGCGTGACAAAGCGTGATGAGTTGGGACGTTTTTTCTAGAGCGACATTGTTAAGCCGCCCACATATGATCAGCAGTAAACTGCTATGTGTTGGCTGTGCCATTGTTTTCCAGTGGGGAGAATATTTACTTTTTGTTGCTGACCATGTGTGTTCTCTGTTCGTTTTCTCCAAACCTTGAGCCAATTAATGACACTGCTTGCTGAGCCTGAGCGAGCTATAATTTAAATGTTATTTAAACCCTGTGATAATCTGCCGACCTGTCCAGGGTGGACTCCGCCTTCTCCCAATCTCAGCTGGGATCGGGTCTAGCCCCCGTACGACCCTGAATATGATACAGCCTCTGATCACGCATTTAACGTCAGCGGCCCATCGCAGCTGCAGATCCTGTTTTTATTTCGACGTCCACGTTAACGGGTTAGAGCAGCCACACAACCCATGTGGGCATCGCGGCTCGGCTGCATGTCAGCTTCTTCGTTCTAGGTCTTGCCTATTTTTGTCCGATTCACAGCAACAACAGAGAGTTAAAATGACAGTATATTGACATCATATCTTCAACATTACCACAATTCAATGTCTAAAGATTTGTGTGTCATGACATTAAATCAGGGCTGCATGGTGGTGCACCCCTGCTAACCCCCGGTTAGCGCTGTCGCCTCACAGCAAGAGGGTCGCAGGTTCGATTCCAGCTTGCGTGTGGAGTTTGCTCCCCGTGTAAGCGTGGGTTTTCTCCGGGTACTCCGGCTTCCTCCCATAGTCCAAAGACATGCTGTTTAGGTTAATTGATGACTCTAAATTGCCCATAGGTGTGGATGTGAGCGTGAATGGTTGTCTGTCTCTATGTGCCCTGCGATGGACTGGCGACCTGTCCAGGGTGAACCCTGCCTTCGCCCTATGCCAGCTGGGATCGGCTCCAGCCCCCCCGTGACCCCTAACGGGATAAGCAGTTGACGATGGATGGACATTAAATCAACATTTCCTGAAACACGTTAAGGTGTTAAAATGAATTGCTTCAGAAGGAAGTGATTACTGAAAGTGACGTTGGTGTCTTACTTTACTACAATGGCATTTGACTGTGCTCTCTTCATTATCTAATGTTTCTGCAGCAGACAGACAACAGAGCTGGAGGAAGCCTTTTGCTGGGCAACAGTGAAAATGATATGATGATATAACTGTAATACATAAATTAGAGAGAATCATATAAAAAATCCATTCATGTGATTTTCAATTAATTTAATTAAGATTTGTTTATTTGAATACTGATGAAGGTTGTAATGTCATTTTGGAGGACTTACTACAAATTCCTATTGAGTCTGTTTCCCTCAAAATAATGATTTTAACTTTTTGGGTTAATTTCATTTGATTCCTTGTGAGATGGTCCTGCTTTGTCACAAGTACACAGAGACAACTGAATAGTTGCAGTAGTAACACAGCAAATTAATTAATCAGCTTTTCCTCTTTGTTGTTAAGGTTTAGCCATTTTTAAGGACAGAAAACTAACATATTAATGTTTCATTAAATAATATGTTTATGTATCGAAATTCTTATTATATGGTTTGACAGAACAGAACATAGCATAAAACAATGCAGAGAGGCAAAACATCTGATTTCACTGGCTTATTTTTGCAATGAATAGATGTTTTACCTGTTTATGATGGCTTTGTTGAAATGGTGGGGGCAGACAGTCCATTGGAAACACTGTATATACAAACCAATGAATCAAAGGCAGAAACATCTAGACAAAGTGAATTAATGACACAGACACACAGCCAATTTGTAAAACTCCCCACTAGCTTTGCACACAGTCCTATACCACCCATATCTGACCCATAAAGCTCTACATGGCAAGCGGCCCAATTCCCACTGCCCTTCTATGAAATGTGTTTCCACAAGGAAGTACTAGATACAGGATTTGGCTCCAGCTTAGGAACCAAAAGTAAGAGGATGGAGCTGAAGGAGATGTATTAAATGATTATAATGACTGATGATATTACCTGTTTCTACAAAAAATGACTTCAATAGTGTAATGGTCAAATGGCGAGTAAGGTTGACAGAATTATTAAAAGAGAAAGAAGTGAGTAATTCCTGCACATTTATCAGCCTCCACATCACAGCTTCACACTGTAAATCTCACTGATCCTAAAGAGGTCTTCTTTATATTTTTATCCTATTAAGTCACAGGCTTTGGAGTGCAAGTTAATTTCATGTCCAAGATGGCAACATAAAGGGAGGAGGGAGATTTTTAATCATTTTTTTTTTCATATTTAAGATGTGGACAATACAACAGGCCTCGCACTGACCACGGTACAGGTAAATGGGATCGTGCCTGCGCCATCTATCCGTCTGACATGATAAATAGTTAATGTGCTTCATGATGAATGCTCTTTATAACGTGTGGTTGAGATAAGATTCTAGTATTCACATTTTTCTATCATGTTAATGTGTAGAGATAAAGTATTGTATCCGGTGTGCTATTTGGGGGGCAGCAGGCTGGTGGGTGAATAGATAGAGGTGTGCTGAAATGGAGGCATCGGGAAGTGCAACTCCTGCTGGTGTTACACTACAGGTTGTTTCTACTTCTACTGGTCCTACTGGTGCATCTTAAAGCCAGGATTAACTATAAATGTATCTGATGAGAGGATGAAGTGTAGGTGGAGAGATGGGCGGAGAAGCACAGGTGACGGAAATGTGGTGATTTGACAGGAGAATGGGCAGGGAGCCGATTGGCAGAGGAAAACCACTGGGAACGGGAAAGGAGCTGATTAGTTTGGAAGAACTACAGAGGCTGATTCAGAGGAGTGTATTTACAGGTGAAACTAATCAGGGCAGACGATCAAGACAATTGGTAATTGTACTTTTACTTTGTTGTGAGCAGAACAGAGGTGAGTTGCAAAATCAGCAGCAAAGTAGAAGCTGCTGGTGCGTCTGCAGCCATAAGAGGACAGAGACAATTTTAAAAATGTGGGCATTTTACGTTTCTGCAAACCACAGGTACATTATGTCAATGTTTTTTTTTCTTTTTCTTTTTGCATGCAATCTGAGAAAGTGACGTAGTACAGTCAGTGACCATTATTGTGACCCAGTTTGTTTCGTTCACCCGGGACTATCGAACCGGCTCCATGAGTGACTCTTTTGGTTCTGTATTCTTTAATACTTCAGCACTGCAGACCACCATGGATTCATCAATACATAGCACAGTTAGGCTCCTGAGCCCTGATCAGGGCCATAAATTCTAACCTGCACAAATTACTGCTACTAGGGGATGGAGAGAGGGGACAAGGTTAATAAGGGGGATACATTTTGGTCATCTTGCTAACAAGAGGGAGGATATCCCACCATCACCCCCCTCAAATGACCTAGTGGGAGTAATAGAGTATAACAAGTGAGAAAGTCCTCCAAGGGTAGGTGGAAGTTGTGATGGATGGTTAAAACAAACACAGGACTTTCACGCTGTCACATGTGAAGCCAGAATTCAACATTGACGTTACGCAATGTTTGTTAAGCACACGACATTGTGCATTTCTGCAGTTTGAGGCTGATATTCTACATGTGTACATTTACTGGCTTAGTATCAGGAGGTGTGGGGGAAGTTGCATCCTCGCCAGGGCTCGCAGTTACTGAACAGTACAAAATGCACATCAATACAATAAAATCAAGGATCACATCAAGTGTTATGGTTATGCTTGGCATCATTGTACCTTGGCATGATTTAGAAAAAAAAATATGTGTAGTACTACGCAGTGTAAAAACTGAGCAGCTGTCTTGTTGCTTTAATGTGTGTTTGTGGGCTGCAGCCGCTTTGTTTCTACATCTCTGTGTTGTCAGTCCTGGGAATGTTTTATTCTACTGTTGCCTCTATGAAAAGTGTCAGGTTATTTAATCTATGTGGCTTAATAATGCTGGTTGCACCTACTGCAGTGTCCATAGCTCTTTTCATTTATTGTTGGTCATTTTTGTTTAATTGTCCAACTCTTATGTTTTTTCTGATTGATTTTAGTGAGACTACACTGAGGAAGAAGGTTTTACTCAATTGTACTGCACAGACTGAAAGTGCTATCTATAGAGACATGATTACCGTTGTATCATATATCATATATATATCAGTAGTATCATATATCATCACAGCATGTCTTTACTTCCCTTTTTCCCTCAGAGAACAAAGTAACATGTTAAAATAAGTACTTTTACTTGGGTACAACATTCAAGTAGTCTTTCCATCCCTGCTCATTGCAGCTCTTTCCAACTTCTGCTGCTGCTGTTGTTGTCTTTACTTTCCAAATTAGCCAGTATGTTGTCTCATCTCTTCCCTCCTCTTTTTGGGTGTATTTCCTTTTCAAACAAAAGCAGAGTTATCTAGATTGAGAGGAAGATGTGCACAGAGTCAGCCAGGGAAGGTCTTTATCTCAGTCTGCTGCTCTGGGTTACGACTGCTGCACTGTTCAGCTTTTTTTATGGGTCCCAGGTAGAGACACTGGCAGATGTGTGCAGTAAGAAAATATATCTATACAGACAACATGTGCACATATGCATACCACTGTGCACAGGCACTCACTTACTCACACACACACCACACCAGGCTGGTTAGTAGGCACAGATGTGTGCATGTCGCACCGGAGTCCAATAACGTCGCCTCATTCAGTACCACCATACGGCTTGGTAGGCTCAGTCCTGCATGGCCCCTCTGTCTTTCCCTCTCGCTCTCTCGCTTTTCCTGTCTCTGTTTCTCTTGTGCCTGTATGGCACTTTGAAGCTTCTCCAGTCATCCTGCCATCCTTACATGCACCCAGGGTCCAATTAGCCCTTCAAACACCCTGCAGTCAGCACACAATGCATAACCCTGCACCAGTAATGTAGTCTACATTGTGACGCCTTCATATACATTAGCCTAAGGAGAGGAAGGGTGAGGGGAGCTTTATGTTCAATGGACAACTTAGTATTGATTAAAGTGAATGGATGGATAAAATACTATGACAAAATGTTTTTTTTTTTCTTTTTCTCACTGGTCAGTTTAATATAAAATATTGTTCAGTATTCACAAAATAGCCAAATCTCTGCTTGGTTTATGAGCATAAAGCTTTGTCTTTGGACAATTTTGCAAGTGAGCATGACTTTCATGGTGCTCTTGTCCGGGACAAATGAAGAGATATGACTGTAGCCAGGCCCTTAGAGATTGCAACTGGGTGAATTAAATGCCTTAATTGCCATTGTTGCCTAGGAACCTTTAAATTTCTAAATTATTGTCTACCATCATCATCAGTCAATATTATGACACGATGAATAATTTAATTCAGTATTCTGTGTTTTCCTCTAAAAATCAATGATGCCTGCCACAACGTTTGAGCAATTTTTAGCTTTTATTTGTCCTCTAAAACTGTCTTTTGCTAAATGATACTGACCCTTTGAATCTTTTAACAGCGCAATCAATAAAGCATGTTTATGCGTAGCTTGCAAAACCATCAGTTTGGGACTTTTGAAAAAATATGCCAGCGGCTGCAGCTTGCTAAGTGCAGAGCGCTAGCACTAAATCTTGGGAGTTAAAGTTTTACTGGGGCGTTATGGGTAAAAATGCCTTGTCAGCCATCTGCCACCTCCTCTCCTGGCAGCCATATTTCCAGGTCTGCTCAAGTCCTGGGAGAGAACACTGCATCGCCACCCAGGGCCGGCCGCCACTATTACAGCCCTGAACCGAGAGGAGCGAGTAAAAGAGGGAGGGAAAGAGAGTAAAACTGACAAGGAAGCAGACTCACCGACAGACAAGACAGCTGCACACTAAGGCGGTTTGATTATGATGATGTACAACATGAAGGCGTGAGCAGGGAGACGGGCTCTGATGTGTGATTCAAAACCGTACAAAGTTGGGAATTTTTCTTGCAAACAGGCTGTTGTCCAAAGGTAACAAATTTGGCCTACTAGCAGCTCTAAAGCGCTAAGGCTAGGAACTCATTGTTATACAAGGTTAAAAGAAATCAGTGTTGACTAATGGTAAAAGCGTGAACTGTGATTTTCCCGTCTCAAAGTCATAAGCTTTGTTGACCCAGTTGCCCTCAGACTTAAATTTAGTGGTATAAAAACTTCACACTACTTCGAAGGGACAGTAACTACTCTCATGACTACTAGGTCACTTGTCAGGAAAGCATAAGTCACTTTTCTGGAGATGACAGCCTTTCTATTTTCAACTATGTATTACATTTTTATTCTAGCTTAGTCTAGTGACAGCTTCTATGCAAATCCATTTTCATTAACCCATACTGGTCTAACCTTACCAGAAATGACATGTTCATTTACATGCACGTGTTTCAGCTCTTAAGTTTTGATTGTCAGAATTGTCAGAAACACACAAGAGACACAGTACGTGGAGGCTGAGCATAAACAGCAAGAGAGCTTTGAGCCCTCCGGCAGGCCCGGCTCGTCTCTTTCCCAGGTCCCATAATGAACGGTGGCGCTGACCCTGTCAGCCTGACGAGACTGGCAGCTTAATGCGTTAGAGAAAAAAAGGGGAGGGTGGAGGTATATAAATAAATAAGAGGCCTACAACACAAGGCCTTGCTAAATGCTAATCATAGCTGATTAATCAGGCCGTAATTCCACTGAACTAAAAAGGTTCGCTGGTCAATTGTGCAAAATTAGCCCTTTCGCACGTTCGCCGTCACATTTAGTGATGGCAGGGCAGCACATTAGAGCCCCGATTCAAGGCGGTAGATCTGAGTCTTGGTGCATACAGGACAGTCGGGGAGATGCAGCTCAGCCTCACTTTCTCTCCCAGTGATCCCGTGATTCAGTCGTTTCATTGAGAAAATTTTTTATGAGATTGTATCCGTCGGCTTTCTGTTTTTGTCGCAGAGCGCTTTGAAGCTGAAGAAAGAGTTTTAACTGCGACACGCTGATCAAAACACTGCTTAACGCGCTCACTTCTCTTTCTCATAGATCGGGAACGGTGGAATTGATTCTCTGATGTGTCGAGAGCTGGATTTGCAATTTAAACTGGAGATCAGTCATGTCATAATTGCTTCCACACTGCAAAAAATGTCGATATGGCTTTGTTCTCATTCTCAGTCTCTCAAACATTTTATTTTCAAGGCAAAACATCTTGAAGTATTTTTAATTTATTAACTATATTTAAAAATCACCAGATATCAGAAAAATATGTAATTATTAAAGATTTGCTGAAATAAAAATAAATGCTTAAATTAAGCACAGAAATATGGAAATATCTTAAAATGTGCAAAAAATACAGAAAAGATCCAAAAAAAAAATATGGTGAGTTTTAAAAGTTTTTAATGAAATAGGTTTCTCAATTTATGTAATGTCATGTAAGTATGACTGTGTGTGTGTGTGTGTGTGTGTGTGTGTGTTCCAACACCTTTTTGGTCTGTTTATGTTGTGTGTGTGTTTGCATGTGAGTTTACTCATCCATGAATTATCTCAAGGAAGTAAAACCCACCCATTACATCAACAACTACACATCCCCACCAGACAACACATGCCTCTCCACCCCTTGATGTCCCACAATCCCCAACACGGCCCCCCCCTACACACACACACACACACACACACACACACACACACACACACACACACACACATACAAACCCAACCCAGCCTAGCATAGCGGAGAATTAAAGAGCTAAGCACTCATAAATCAGCAGGCCCGCTGATCTTTCTTCTTCCTGGAGACAGACAGACAGACGAACAGACAGACAGACAGACAGACGGACAGAGACATGGGTGGGGGTGGTGTAGAGAGGGGATCAAGTTGGTGTATAGGGGAGAGGAAGGAGGAGAGGCACAAAGGGGAGGTGGTTTTAAATCTCCTACGGGCGATGTAGGGCTCTTAAGTTAGGCCGGTAGAGAGGGGGAAAACACCTCTACACGTGGTGTTTATACAAGCTGTGATGAGTGGAGGAGAGCAGGAAACAGTGGCTGCGCCTACATATTATTACTGCTGATACTGTACTTCAGCTCAACTGAAAAACGCCTTTCATAATGCATGTAGCATGTGGCTGGAAGTATTCAAACACGATTGATTAAAAATTGAACACCATGTACGACTCGTGACCGTGACGACCATGCAGCTACAGTTAGGCACCTTGATCACACATAAATTACACAATAAACTGATTTGAAATTCAAAAGCAAAATATATTAAGGGTGATTGTACAAGCCATAGTCTGTGTGGCTTGTCTGAATCAGTTAAACTGATACTTTTTACTTTATACGTTTTTTATTTTGTCTGTTTTGGTTTCACAGTGCATGAATTAAAGCGGACCAAATAAAAAAGATAAGTTCCTCAGAAGAAGTGAATTTATCTTTCATTTTTTAAATCGTGAGAACTGCCACTTCTGTGCAGGGAATCACAGACTTGCTGTTGAAGTTTTTTTTCACTTTGACTCGACACTGATTAACTGTGCATGAATCCCTTCCCCTCCAGTTTATGACTTTATAAACGTCATAGATTTTACAGACTTTATTTAGCATATTCTCTACGTTATGTTTAGGCCAGATGTCAAGCAAATGTCGGACTTCTACAGAAGTCCAGGTCAGTCCTCAGTCATTTCGTGATGTGTCCATATCAACAAAAGCCCGCACAAGTAGCCTGTGTTTTGGTGTTTTGGTTCACTTGGAAACGACCTGAAATCACTCCTCAAAAACAGTCTTGGTCCGATTATTTTGGTCCGTAGCAGAGTTTGATTAAAACAGACTAAATGTAGGCTTATGAAAGTGCCTTAAGCCTGGCAAAATCCTGAAGCATTACAAATGTATCTCCACTGGCCAACCTTGCACAGACACCCATATAAAGAGACTTGATCTTGGTTATAGGAAAACATTATTGGCACAGCTTTAAATCAAAAAATGTTCAGCTCTTATGTGATTTTAATGCTCGGCATTCAGAGACAGACAAGACTGTAATCTTGACTTTGCTGTTTAAAATCTGAGAATTGACTTGTCGAGGATTTGGAAGTTTGGCTCATAATTGGGCTCAGCCTGAAAAATCACTCAGGAAGACCTAGAAAAAGTTGCTGGAGGGAGGGACATCTGGAATAACACATGGACTTGTCTCAAATGTACTAAAACTTGACTTGCACTTCTCTTGAATGACTTTAGACTTGACTTAGACATGTCTCAAATAATTTGAGACTAGATTTGAACTTGCTTTGAATTCCTTGAGATGAGACTTGACATGTGCTTGTCTTGAATGACTTCAAACTTGGCGAGTTCTTATGTAGAGTTACATGTGAATGACTTGACTTGGACTTCTCTTGATTATCATCTTGGACTTTTTTATGCACCGACATGAACTTGCCTTAAATAACTTGGAACATGAAGAATTTGAATTTTCTCGAATGACAGTACTTGTATTATCTTGTGTGACAGCTGGATTCTCGTGATCACAAGTCACAAGATCAAACAGGAATCGCGGGATCACATATCTTATTAATCCATCTGGTCAGCTGCGAGGAATGTGTTTGTGTCCTGTGGGGAGCTACAGGCAGCTACTGGCGGGCTCCTAAAGAGGTTAGCGAGGTTAGATGCTGCAATAGCATCAGTTCTATCAGTACTGGTGGGTTTTTCATTACTGAAAGAAGAGCAAAGAACGACAATGAAAGCTTGTCTTGACAGAGAAGATGCTTTCGCACTCGTCCCTCCCGGCTTTGGCAAGAGTTTGATTGACGGATAGTTCATCCAATCACCTGCTAAGTATTTCTTTGAAAGTGCCTGTTTCCAAACTGTTTCCAATGACTACGTCTCAGATGGTTCTGAGAAAGAAACCATTATGCGGGTCTGGTTATAATTGTATAGTATGACTTGAGACTTGACTTAGTCCTGTCTAAAGGTGCCTGTCTGAACAAATTGTCTTTGGTGACATGTTTTCCTGGATACTTTTGGTGGTGGTTCCTTTCTTCATCTCCCCTTTTTCTGGCGATCACTGCTCTTATTAACCACCTAATTAGTTTCTCTATAATCCAAGCAAGCCATACATATAAACGTTGCAGGTTATGACTTTTAAAGAAAAAAAGAAAAAAAGATATTCCTTTATTAGTCCCACAGTGGGGAAATTCAGTTTTACACTCTGTTGTTCACACAGTACATATACATGTCAATGGAGAGATGTGAGGGGGCTGCTCCTGACAAGCGCCCAGAGCAGTTGGGGGTTTGGTGCCTTGCTCAGGGGCA
>CAMQGK010000038.1:1785000-1872500 GCA_947000775.1 Pterois miles | reverse complement strand
GTGGATGTGAAGCAACAATTATAATATGATGCATAGCAAAATGCCAATATGTCAGACACAGTGTTTTGAGAAAAAATAACTTAACTCAAGGTCCACCCACTATCTTGCAGATGGAGTTTGACAAACTCAAATGTGACTTAGTTTAGCAAACCCCAACCACTGACGAACATTTTAGGTATTTTTTTATTTTTGTGAAATTACTGTTTGACACTGTTAAGCACAATGTATTTACTTTTTTATGTATTTATCATGCACATGTTATTTCAGCCTGGTCTCCCCAAATGGCGTATGACTGACACTGTATGTTGGAAGTCATTTTGTGTGCAGTAACAACGTTGGTCTGATGTGTCTCATGTACGCCGTAGTGTCTGTACTGGCTGCAATATAAATGTGTCCGCATTAATATGCCGTGCTTAGAGCTAGTGACACCGTGACAACAAACACAGGCTTTCAACCAGGAGACCGGCGTTAGTGTCCCGGAGTATTTTTGAATCATTTGAAGTTACGTTTGTGACATGCTTTCTGTACTTACCTTACGTATGTATTTCATTTAGTTTACATAGATACTTTAAGCCCAACCATGATGTTTTTCGAAACCTATAAACCTTATATGATATTGCACACCAATCGGCATTCAGAGTCTTCCAAAAAAATGGTGGACTGCAGGATAAAGGTCGGTCATATCCATGGTAAAGATTGCAGTTTGAAGTCCCCCCACAGTGCATAAAACCAAAGTTTGCAAGGTCCCAGTCCTCAAGTCTGGAGGATGAATAATTAGATTCAGTCAATAAGGGAACAGAGAAGTACAGTAGGAGGGGATAAGTGAAGAGGAGAAACGAGGAAGGAGGGTTGAGGAGACGCAAGAAGTTAGAAATTAGAGAAATGAAAAATGGGAAGGAGATGAATCCTAGAGAGGGTAGTAGATGGAGTGATGTAATGCTGGACGAGAAGGGTGATGAGGGGGAGATGAGAGAGTATGAGAAAGAAGACGAGAGAGAGAAAAAAATGTAATGCTACCTCTTATGTCTCCCAGTTCTTTTTGTTGAAGACAGCATCTATAGAAAGATGTAAAAGCCATTAAAGGAAAGACAGAAAAACACATTATGGCACATTACAGCTGCTTTGTATGTATTTTCTTGCCAAAATAGCCCCATAATAAATTTACCACTGAAGTCTATTAAGTGCAACTGATGTGAAATCACCTGAGAACTATAAAGATGCAGTGAAGGAGTGCGGTTCCTCTAAGATGCATTTCACTTCTGTTGTTTTTTTCCCCTCTCTGTTTTCCCTGGCCTCCCCTCTGCTTAACAGAGCAAAGTGCTTATAATGCGCCTCTTTGTGAAGACGTCCCGTTTCCCATTTAAACAAGCATCTCGATTGGCTCGCTCGCCCTCAGCAGAACGGCAGCAAACAGTTCGGCACCCTCTGCTCACTTTTTAATGGCCTCCTCTACTCAGCGCCATCCCCGCTTTTATTTCACACTGGAGACGGGCGAAGCGTCTCCTCAGCATTTCCAGCGCTACCATCCTCAATCTCTCTGCGCTTAATTCCCCTTTAACTGTGTTCGCTGGAGTCGTTAACTGATTAAGCAGTTTAATTAGGCCACGCAGTGGAGACACGCTGAAGACCCAGCCAGGAGCTCCAGATGAAAGTACAACAAAAAGCCCAAACAGAGAGATTTTTTTTCTTTTTATGACAACAAATGAGGATTGATAAAAACATTCAATCTAAAATATTAGATTCCCATGATGCTTTATGGTGTAACATTGTTTTTAAGTACTTGTGAGGTAAAGATATCACAGTATGGGCCAAATATCAATGATTAAAAAGCAGTGTCGGAGGATCTGTGGGATCATGAAAATGTAAAATATCAGAATTTATGGATTTAAGAGCTTTGAAATATCTCAAGGCTGGCCCACGCTAAAAGAGTTTTCAAATCTTAACAGATTTTGAAAATGTGAGAGAGCCCACACATAACGACGTTATGATCAATTTAAGTTTTGCTTCTCTAGTGTGTGAAGAGCAACAATTCGGCCAAAACAGCGCACGACACACAGATAACAGATTCATTCATAAACAACAAGAGTCCGGACTAAAAATAATGTAAATCTCACGACCAAACTTGACTTTGTTTAAACAAACATGGCGGACAGCAGCTACGTTTTTGCACAACTTTGTACCGAAAATTCATGAAGAAAAAAAGAGAAAATATGGATGAAGTCATGGAGACACTTTGAATAAACACTTCATTTGTTGCCACAAATCAACAAGTTTGTTCTCCATTTCTGAGGTCGGGTTTGCTCATACTTTGTGCTTTGCATTTTGCATGAACTCATACACTGATGACAGTGGTTGTCTCTCCTTCTTCAGTAAGCTTAATTTTCAATTGTCAATCATTTTTTTATTGTTTTACCTGACCACAGCTACATAAATTCATACATCAAAACAGTAAGTAAGTTCATGTTTCATTATTATTATTTCAGCGCAGAGAGTTATGCCTCATCATATGACTGAAATGCTGTTTCACTCTGACGGGCAGACAGAGCAACATTTTTGGTATAATTTAGTCAAACTGACACTGACAAAAAGTTCACATTTTTGGCATTTGTAGTCCCTGCAGTTTCTCAGAATGCACAGAAAACACTCATGTGAAGAGAAAATGGCATCCAGAGTGTAGCTGCTGGCCCCTCTCACACCTCCTGCAGGGGTCCGGCCTCAGGGAACAAGCTGCTATTATAGGTGAGATATCCTGTGTGGGCCCACAAGCCTGGCGCTGGATTACACATCAGCCCCCTGCTGAGACGGCCAGCAGGGGGGCGAATAAGCAACGCCGCCTCCCTCCAGCCAACCTGCGCACAGGCCTGTCCCACCATGCTGCTGGATCAAACACCTTTAATTGAAACAGTGCTTTTCATGCAGGAAAACATGCCACACACACACACACACACACACACACACACACACACACACACACACACACAGCAACTGTACAGAAACCAGTTTAAATTATTTGGATTTGAATTTAAAGGTAAAGTATTTTTTTTTGTGTCTTCTTCATTTGTGCCCATCTTCTTATCATCTAATATTCCTTTTGTGACTCATTATGTTAGTGGAAGGTGGTATTTCTGTATGCTGTCAGTATAACTACAATATTACTACAATTTTATATATATATATATATATATATATATATATATATATATATATATATATATATATATATATATATATATATATATATATATATATATATATATAAAGACATCTTTTACAGCATGCTGCTGACATCATACTAATAATCTTGTTTGCCAAGAAGACTTCATTGACCTGGCGGCATTACATGCATTACTTAGGGGAGAGAAGGGGACTTGAAGATAGAAGCTGGTCTAACCTCTAACCCTCTAAGTGGGAGCAAGTCTGGGTCAAGAGGATCCACAGCAGGTCAGGGAAGAATAGCAAACACTCAGGCCTCTCATAAAAAAAAAAAAAAAAGGCACCAGATGATGTGTAGGGATGTTTTTAGAGGTAGGCAGTATTATTAAGATGTTAACCCATGTGTTGGACGTCTCCATTTAAGACTTACAAAGCAATATTAAAACGCACATTATCGTGGTAATCAAAATAAATACATAAATAAATAAATAAAGTATGCTGAAACACAATTTCCAATGCTACATATACATAGTTGTATCATGTTATTCAGAAAAATCATTGAGAGAATCACAAAAACAAAAGACAATGAAACAAATATCTGAAAATGAAGGAAAGAAACATGTTTAGTCAGCCAGTGGTGATAAATAAATAATGGATACAATGCAGGCAAAGTGATAAACCAAACCAATAGATCTGTTTCATGATAGCAGCAACATAATATTGAGAAACAACAATTATGATAACACATCCAGGCAAATCATGTCAAAGCAATCAAACACTGACACATAGTTATAGGTAAAGGCCTTTGCACACCATTCTGTATTTTCAGTATTAATTAAATCTGTAGCAACCCAAACATGTGGGTCAAAGGCCTACTACACCCACCCTAATACCTACTGTAGTGACAGAGAAAGTCCACTGAGGGTGTAAGGGAGGTGTGGTCAAACAAACACAGTACTGTCACCGAGGAGACCAGAGTTTGCATCCCTTGTGAAACCAGTAATGTCTATTTGTCTTTGTGTTCATAGCTATTTTAACCCAAAACATGATGTTTATCCCTAAACCTAAAGAATTTTTGTTTGTTGCCTAAAACTGAAGAAGTTATAGTTCCATTCCCTAAACCCAAAGAAGCTGCTGTGTTATTGCCTAAACCTAAAGAAGTTGTAGTTTCATTGCCTAAATCTAAGGAAACATTTTTGTTTCAAGTTTCATTCAGTTTAATATGTTAGAATGTTCACTTTTACACCATAGTAGGTTGATATATAGATAGATAACAGCCTTTTGAACCTACTGTTGGTTTAGTAAGCCCCTGCTCGGCCACAAACATTATGTTTACATTTTTTTTAAATCCATCATTGGATAAAAATCCTTACACTCAGAAACCTTGCAAAATGAGTCTGATGCGTTTTATTTTTGAATTTGATTTTTGACAATTAGCAATATAAGATAAAACAATTTAAAAAAAAAAATGAATTACGTGGATGGAATGGATAGCCTAGCTCTAGTACTAAATAGGTCTAATGAACGAATGATATTAGCAAGAAGCAAGGATTGTTTAGCTGCCGAGAGCACGATTTCTGTCTAATCTTTCTTACAGCCTTTGTTTTCCAACTGATCCTGATTCCAAGCTGTTCTGATATCACCTGCCACAATCTGTCTTTAAATTCTGCATCTCTGTATTCTTTACTTTGCCATAAGGTGCTTTGTGCTGGGAGACGAATGAATGAAGTAAATCAGCTCATCAGATGCCATTTTGGCTGCTGACATTTGCATTAGGTGTTATGTCATTGTGTAGACGCCCATTATTTTGAAACCCCACTAGTCCGAAAAGTGTCCCGACAGCCCGTTATCCCGAACAGAAGCACAAGGCTAATCATTATGCAAAATTATGTCATCGGACCTTTCCAGTTGTGATATTGTTTTTTCTACCATGGCGAAGACATGACCCACCCTACTCCTGGTCTGATTGGCTCTGCCTGACATTAACTAATCTCACTCCTCGTGCCGAAATCTAACCAACACTGACAGGGAGGGCCAATGATGTCTTTCTACATAATAATTGTCCATGTGTTTCTGTTTGTCACATATTTTTGGAGCGATGGGCCATAACAACACTCCCTTTGCATTTACGGTGGCTCTGAATGATCAAACAGCTCTGACGGATGCAAAAACAATCACCGAAAATCAAACTTGTTCTGAAAACTTCAGTGATGGATGAAAGTTTCAGAGTCAGTGTGTAAATGTGATTGAGACACACACAAAATCATAATCATTTTTAAACGTGGCGATTTCCATGAAAAATATGGACTTAGTGTGCAAAGGCCTTATAACTACAGATGCACCAATTTATCGTCCAAACATCAGTAATGGATGATATTTGCCTTGTTGACTGCTATCGGCCTGTCGCCGATGGCAGCCGCCGATATTTATCTATTGTGTTGCATCAATTTTGTGCCGGCTAAACGTTGTGTTGTTTGTAAAACATTTAAAAAATATCTTTTTCATGGCAAAGAAGGATATATTAAAGGTTGTTTCATACAGTTGTGACTGAATTTGTGCTCATTCAAAGACGGTGTGATGAAATGCTGAATGACTTTAAAAGTTTTTTATTCTTCATAATGGTGTCTTTGTTTCCCAGCCATAAAAAAGAATAATTAATAAATAAATAACATCAGCTATCATCTGAATTGTTGTTTTGAACATTGGTATCTGCCCACAATTTCATAACTGATGCATCCCTGCATATAATGCATAAATGACGGCGTCACATTTTTCGTTCTAAATCCACTGACATTGGTTTCCCAACTCAACCATCAAAATCAAATGCAGGATAAATAATCACTTTTCCACTTGCTCTTAGGTGTTAGATGGAAAATACAGCTGTAGCTCGTGAAATGAGTCACAATGAGGTTAAAACTATAAACCAGCACAAAAATCAGTCCTTCCACCATAACCCACCATGTTCTGAGCAGACACGCTATGTTACAAACACTAACAGAACTATCATTTGTATTTTATTATATAAAACAGCAAAACTACTTGGTCCAGCACTCGGGACAAAGCAGGCATGATGGGAAACGTGGGCCGTCCCTGTCGCTATAATACTCAGGGCACTTCCTGCGTACTCTATGGCTATGGCATTTTACGCAACATGACATAGCGTAGCAGTTAGCAGACATAGCTCTCCTACTCTTACTTGGTTTAACACTGAGTCACTGCATCTCCCAACAGAGCGACGATTTCAGCCTGCAAGCATGTTTTTTCAACTCAGCGTTGTTGAATCAGAGCAGCTGATCATAGCAGTGAACTAGCTGGACCACTGAGTGCCGTCTCTCAGCTCACACAGACTGTGTGAAAGCTCAGCCTCCCCCCTCAGTGACAACATAAGTATATTTTTGTAGATTACAGCACAGTAATGGTTGTGTACTGAGGTGGGTCAGATACTGATATTGAAGTTTTATATTGCAGTGTTGTAGTCTACTTTTTGAAACACTTTCTTAGTTAAAAAGGCAGCTCAGTTCTCTTTTTAAAGAGGAATCTGAAAGTGTGAATGATAGTTGTCAGGGCATAAAACCAATGATCTGTTGATTTATAGTAATCAAGACTCCATAGTCTAACAATAGCATGTTTAAATTGAAAATCAAATTGAATCTTGGATTTGGGGAATCGTAACACCCCTACGTATAAATGATGGCATGGGGTATCCACCATTTGTCCCACATTCAGCATACAGTTTGCTTCTATATTCTCAGTTTTTAATCCTTATATTTTTGAGTTATTATTCATATTTATCTATAGATTTGCTTTGAAATGATACTGTCTGTAGCGCATTGCAGCGTCTCTGTGTATTGTGTCCGAAAGTTGGAGATCTCGTTACATTGCTCTCCATTTGTGTGATTCTGGCTGCGTGTTTGATTTGAGCAAAGGCATAGGGGACACAATGTAATTTATGGTTCCCATCTCGCTGCAGATGAAAAATAATCAAATCCAAATAAAATGCAAAGAGGAGGAAGTGATTATCTAAATGATGGCTGCCAGGTTTGGGGAGTTTCATCTGACAGCTGAGCGCACTGTCTTTATGGACAACTGGAGGATAGAGGGAGGAGGAGGGAGGGAGAGGAAAACACAGGCACAAAGGGGTGGTTTAGGGGTAAAATGGTGAAGGGAATAGGGGTGGGGCGCGCTCACATTTGGGCACTTTACAAGAGGAAAAGATCAATTCTGAACGCACACACACACACACACACACACACCGGGCGCGCTGACAGCCTGAGACAGAGCATGACATTTAAAAGGAAAAAGCTGACATTGACTCCATCACTGTCACCCCGACTGCCATAAAGCAGCTGCAAATATTAAAACATTTTTCATCTGTGCCGCTCGGGGTTATTGGCACCAGAAATTGTTTTCCTCTCCGTCTGCTGCTGGCCTGCTCTGCCGCAGCCCTCCCCTGAGACCCTCGCCTGTTACCGCCGCCTCACAACATATTGGCAGTTGATGTGAAGCTATCCATGTACACTTGCCACTCACAGAGTCTTTATCGCCTTCCACTCTCCCTCTGCAGCAAAACCTTCCCTCACACACACACAAACACACACACACACACAGAAAAGCACACAGACATGCACTTCTGTATACTCATTCTCTGCTCTCTGGAATAAATAGTCAGACAATGAAAGTACCGTTGAATCACTCAGATAGAAAGCAGTTTTTTTGTGTGTGTTGTGTGCATGCATGTGTTCGTGATGGTGCTGTTGATAATACCACTTTTCCTGCCATCAGCATAATCCCTCAACAATCTGACTGATTACTTTTCCATACAGTTGAGCTTTCTGTCTGTCTCTCCACCATTGTATTTTGTGCAAAACTGGTTTCCTCTGCAAAGATCTTTCATTCATTTTCTCAGCATCTCAAAATCAGCTCAGCATCTCTCTCTTTTTTTTTTTTTTTTTTTTTTTTTTTTTTCCATGCCACGCAATCTACCAAGCTTTGAGATTCTGATTGCCCCGGTCTGGCCGGCATATGGTGTATATTTAAATATGGTTTGAAAACATTTGAAGTTGGGCTACGCTCAAATTATTTGTCCTGACACTTGAAAAAAGCCTCCAATAAAGGCTCATCACTTGTCACATGAGTCAAGTGTGCCCCATGTTTCCAAATGTATTCAAATGTATTTGGTTTGATTGGTCTGTAAATAGAAATGGGCGCTGTGTGTTTTCTTTGGAATTCAATTTCGTTATTTTGGACGAAATCATATAAAACATATCACTGTCTCTCTTTTTCCCTCTTGTCTGGGTTCCCTGACAGGTTTTGTATTATGAAACACACCTGAGTACAAAGCAAGTTGCCCCTCATTTGCATCAAATAGATGGATACAGTAATGGTGTAAGCACAACACAGACTCCTGATGTGTTCCTCCATCAAAATGGAAGATCTTGGGAGGAAAAAGTCACCGTTCTTTCATGCTAATTGGATAAATGTATTGAATTTAATGGACTATGACATACAGTATATGCCAGTGCATTAGTAAACTTTATAAACGTTATGACGTTTGACTCCTAACTGGAATTCAGGCCCACATTTTGTGTAAGAAAATATTATAACGACGTAATACACATACAGCTTTATCAGGATGGTTTTCAATTTTTTTCAAGAAAAGGATTAAAGAGTTTTCTGACACATTTGTGTTAACAGCATCTAAGCCTTGAACCTCTGTAGTGACTTCAATGGTGCGTTACTGACTGGAGAATATCATATTGTAAGCCATGTTTACATTCAATTGTCAAGCCAATGTTTAAGAGAACTTTTATAATATTGCAAAAAAAAAAATAATAATAATAAAATTAAAAAAAGAAATGTGAATTACGCATGTTTCCATCAACTGGTTTGGAGTGATTAAACTTGGCTACAGTGTAGTTTGGTCAGAAGTTGGCGCTATAGGCTACGCATGGCTATAATCTGTCAGTAAACAGAGCAGAAGAAGAAGTAGAGGTCGTAAACCGGAAACAAAACAAGTCACCTTAATAACTGTCTTTAGAGAAAAATGGAGAGAAGTCTTCAGAAGTTAGTTTCAGCTGGGCAAGTTGTAATTGTTCTTTCATTTCAGCTACTGTTGGCATGTTTCATGCTGTCCAGAGACCAAGACAAGTGCGTTATTGGAATATTGGAGACGATGCCAGCAGCAGAAACAGCTGATCAGTCATATGAGTTTAATATTCACGATGTCAGAATTTATTCGGCAAAGCCATTTCCAAATTTTTATATGAATTTTGCTGTTTCGATACAGCTGCATGTGCATAGAAATATCTGAATGGAAACATGGCTATAGGAGTGTTTAGGTAACAAAACTACTTGGTTAAGGTTAGAAAAAAGATCATGATTTGAAAATAATAATTGCAATAATATATCGTTACTATTATAATTATTATGTAAAAAGCATAACAACATTACGTAACAAGCGTAAAGCCAGTGTTTACTGTTGGTTTCACACAGGTCATGAAGAGTGATGTCTTGGGTGAAAGCCCTGTGTTTGTGTAACCCATCCATCTTGGTGGAATTTCTTGCTAGTTATACTTGTTATTATACCATGTAATGTTCAGCAACGGTCACTCACTGTACTACTTTCTCTGACCAAATGCTAAAACATCCACATTCAGCATATCCGTGGTTTGCATACAGTGCCTTCAGGAGGACTCGGAGTAACTGTCTGCAGAGCTGCATTCTTAACCATTCAACCTGTGTTTTTCATCAGATAGTGATAAGATAAAATCTAGGGCAGTTTTTTTTATCAAAATAGCAATATGGCCTACTGCAGTTTTCAAATCACAGGATAAAGAGGAAATCATAACATTTGTTAAAGGTAAGGTAACGATGAATATTGTGATGATGCAGAGATGTCCTGGTCTACACATCATATTCTACAGACTTTAGAAAACATCTTTATTTGGTAGGGATCCTTGCAAAATCACACCATAATCATTTTAATGTTTTTTTAGTGAAAATTCAAAAATTATGTGGAAATTATCATTCCCTCTAATATCGCAAATCATATCACAATTGCGATATCAGTCAAAATAATCTTTTTTTTTTCCAAATCATGCAGCCCTAATGAAATCTTATGTGTTTGAGTTATTTTAATTTTTTTTTCAGTGACTAAAATGTTTTAGTTGGACTAAAAAGTGACTAAAACTAATAAGCATATTTGTCTTAAAACTAAGACTAAATCTAAAATAACTGCCAGGATTAACACTGTACTAGGCCATATGACCTTTATCAATAAATATGGTGCTCAGATTTCCCCTCATAGAACAAAGGCATGCAGGTTAGGTGAACTGGCGACTAGGTGTGAATATGAGTGTAAATGGTTGTCTGTCTGTATCTGTCAGGCCTGCGATTGACCGGAGAACTGTTGAGGGCGTATCCCGCTTCTCGCAATCACAATGTCAGCCACCCCCTGCAACGACTGGGTAGGTTCGAGGCTCTGACCGGGCTAGTGCCGGTCAAATCTGGCAACACAATTCCAATGTCATATCGTAAGACAATCTTGAAAAAGGTGATATTATATTCATGGCAAAAAAAGCAAAATTATTACTCCCTATTGGCAGTGTCCTGGAAAACACAATTGCAAGACTCAGTAAATATTAACTAATTTTGAAATGGACATTTTTCCTCAGTGTTGCGGTACAAAACCGTGAAGCCTAATCAAGTGTGTACCGGCCGACAACTCACATCACCCCGGACCAAATGAGAGCCACAGCTAACATGACTGTTTCTTTAGCCCCACAGGCTGTCTTTAGGGCCGCGGAAGATATTTGCTGCTAATGCTCGCCAATGAGAGGCCCAAATGGTCTTATTACAGCAGCTCCCACAGCTCGCGCTATACATCAGGTAGGAACACACGGCAAAATGGAGACCCTGATTGTTCTGGGAGCAACAGCGCTCATTACTCAACACGCCTCGCCCTCCCTCGCTACAAGCAGGTCTCTTTCTCTTTTCTTTTTCAACACCCTTTCACCATCTCACTTTCTTTGTATCTGCCTTTACATGAATTCTCTCTTTCTAACTTCCCATTAGTTTCTGTGAAAGACCTGAAATAATCAGGAGCAGCGTGAAAAGAATCCACCATTTCATATTTTATATGTTCGATAGAAACGTTACGCTGATGGAAAGCTTGGGATATCCTGAATGTGTATCTCATCACTGTTGGGTAAAAACACCTTTAAAGCTTTAACACATCCTGCACGTTGTCTTTTATTTTGTGGTGTTCCCCATGGTTTGCGAGTGCATGTGTGTGCTCTAACACTGGTCCTCAGCCTGGTGAACTCTGGTTGACCTGTTGGGGGGGGGGGGGGGGGGGGCACAGCCAGGTCAGTTGTCTATTGGTCAAGATAAATAGCGGCCAGCACCAATCACATTACACGCATCCCCTCCAGCCGCCAGCCTTGTTAGTGCAGTAATCACTCATTGTTAGAGACCTATCCTCAGGCCTATCTCTATCTGCCCTTTAAGACTATTTGTGCACCATCTATCCCTGCTTCACATGCATATTTCTATCTATCTATCTATCTATCTATCTATGTGGGGTGCATGCTTATTCACGATTCCTATGTGTCCATTGTGTATGTATGAAGGAAATTCCATTGCTAAAGTTGATTCAGACTCACTCATTTATATGCTCGCGTACACGCTCACTGCTGTCAGCTGTCTCCCTTCGGCCATCTGCTAGCTCTGCTCCATCTGATGAGCTGTCAATCAATCAAGCCCAGGCACAATAGACAGAGAACAAGCACAAGAGATACACACAGACAATCCATACGTGTTCTTAAAAGCATATAGCGTTTTTATGTGCTGCAGCACCATAATTAATCCACGTACTGCATATGTGAATAATTATGAATGCAGAATGTAACAAGCTGTGCAGAGATGTTGATGCAGTGAAAGTATAAACCTGCAAAAGTAAAAGGTACTTCTGCATATTTGAAAGGAGAATGTAATAATTTTCTGAAAAGGATGTATCATGTTTAAACCTAGCAAAAGCCTGTGATGGACAATGTCCACCATTAAGTTAAATTCAGTAAAAAGACAAATAGAAAAATGCTATTTGTTTCATACAAGAACAAATATATTAAACAATAAACCCAACACACACCCATGTACCATAACCGCACACACAAGCGCACACACAAACAAATGTCCGAAACTCAATCACCAGAGGTCGTGTTAGTGAGTGGGGGAACAGATTCGATTAGCGCTGTATTAGATACGGGAAATGATTTCTGTCAAAGCCATCTTTACTGCAATTATGATATGATAATTATGTGTTTCATCATTTACGTGCAATAGATACAAGGCTGGTGGCTTCTGGCTGAAAGAATCAGTGGATAGACAGAGGAGGTAGAGAGAAGGCACAATGCAGATGAACATAACGGAGATTACAAAATGAAAGAAGGGGATGAATAGAAAGCATGTGAGTGTGTTCAGATTCTCTAAAGATGTGCAATACATCTGCACAAATTTGGGACTCATCACCACTCACATACAAAATTATTATAGACTATTAGCATTGTTTTATTGCATATTTTGTATTTATAAAACAATACCAAAGGCCAGTATTCTCAAATACAGTGTTACAAAAACGCTGTTCCTCAATGTTACATGACCATGAGATGACCACTGTTTGAGTGGTTGGTTGATGTCAAGCATATGTTTTATCATGTAGACCAACATTTATCTGCTCCTTCCAACTTTTAATCAACTAAGCCTTTGCAAATGCATTGCCTTCTAGTCTCTGCATTAAGTGGTTAAGTTAATCCAAAACTTTTAAATTTAAAACAATTTAAAACAAATGTATAATTTATTTATTATTAGAAACTGGTGTGTATCAGCTCTACACTAGCACTTAACACTACAGTTTGTAACTATTATTATTATTATAACTATAATTTTTGTAATTTTTTTTAGCAATCAGAGCTGAGGAGTCTCTTAAGCAGTGATTAACAGCTGCCAATCACTGCTCCTGAACTCCGATCAAACGGTAAAACTAGGCAGCGCTGATCAAATATGAATCAATATCCTGTTACTGTAATCTTTATTTCTCTCCACAAGTGTTTCCAGAAACATCTCACAGTGTACTATTTAGCTGTAAAATTAAAAAGTTTGCTCCGGCTGATGGGCCATGCTCGGTTTTAGACACGCTGTTTTCAACATGGCAGCCAGGTCACAAGCAAACACACATTGTATTTTTCACCTTACCACAGCTGCAAAAAGCTGACTGCACCTAACTCAGCTGCTGGAAAGTGCCCAACTGCTACCCGTATACCAAAGCAGTGCCTGAAATGTGCAGGTACTCACCAGTGCTGAGTACTACTACTTCTGATTTTTGTCTATGAGTACCCTTACTTCTGATTGCATACTGCCACCTCCTTGTGAGTCTAGGTGCGCAATCCTAAACACCTGTATAACTGCATCTCTGTGTAGACACATAACAAGCTCAATGCTGAGGAAACAGCAAATACAAAATGCCTGTGCCATTCCTTCTCATCCAGTTTAATTCCAATTTAATCTGCAAGCCAACAGATATAACATTTTATGTTTGATTGTAGCATAATATTATATTTGTGTAAAATTTGATTTGTACATAATGAAGTGTTTATTATACATGCATACAATACATGAATATACAAACTGTGGCAATGTATGGCATATGTATGTAATGAAATACATACAGAAATACATTTGAAGTGGGATATTTTATCAAGATATAAATAGAAATATATCTAGGATACATGCGCCTGGCACCTTTTTAGGCCCAATTCATGCATGATACCAAAGAATACCTAAGATATCGCTCTGGGGCTTTGGGGCTCGCCACCTGTAGCAGTGTCAGACTGTACATTCAGTGCATGTTAGCCAGTGGCTACTATTCCTGGCACCACGTTTTGGTGCTACTTTGTGCAAAAGATGTAAAAATGGAAGAGGTGATTGTTGTTAAGGAAAGAGAGCCAATGAATAAGACCTGTGGAGAAAGAGATTTAATCTGAAAGAAGTTGATTTAAACAAACATTTTAAATGACCTGAAAAGATATCAATCCCCCCAGGGCTGGAAGTAGATGTCTGGTCTACAGAAAGTAAACCAGAACAGTATGCCACAGAGATCCCTTCCATTATTTAGCCTTCCATTGGTTGAGGATTGTAGGTCAAATAATAATAAGGACAGAGGAAAATAATAAACAACCTTCTTGTTGTGCCCGGTGCACTAGTCACCATAACATCCAGTACATAAACACAGAAATGCACAGTATCTCCATGGAAGCAAGTAGTAATGTCTGCACACTGACAGTCTTAGACAGCAATCACAATAGACAGCAATGAGAGCTACAGTGACATTTTCTACTCATAATCCATTGAAATAAGGTCGGTGGAGCCACAAACATACCTGTCCATGCACAAGCCTGCATTCACACTCATATGTATATAAACACACACACACACACACACACACACATCTTGTCATTCTGCATTGGAGCTTCCAATTTGCCTCTCATTCTAGCCCTCATCTTCAATGTTAGCAGTATGAGAGTCCCATGCCACCTTAACATAGCTAAACCCGCGGCGGGCCATCGGCATCTGACAACCCAGCCTCTCTGCGGAGTTCACCAGCGGTTTAGGGAGCTGTATATTCCAATTAGCTGCCAGGATCCCGGAGCTATGGATAGTATACAGAGGGAGTCACATTCAATTACAGCCGGTGTCCACTGTGGATTTGTGTGTTTTTTACCTGTCCTCATGCATAAAGTAAATACTGCTGTTCCCATGTGCACTGGTGTCAGAATGTGTGTGTGTGTGTGTGTGTGTGTGTGTGTGTGGGGGGTGGTTAGGCTGGATAACTGTGCATCTACACGTATTTATGTTTATGTGCACGTTTATATGTGTGTATTTAATGGCTCCTCATCACAGCAACATCATTTACATTAAAAACAATGCCAGTTATGCGCGCGAGATCTGTGCCTGACAGACTATTTTGCAGAAATGCCAACAGCTTGTGAATGATGGTCAGCAAGCTGTCCTACATAACTCCAGCTTAAGGCAAATAAAAACAAGGAAAATATGGTAATGTATTCAAGTCAAGGGAAAAAAAATACAATAAGTGCCATATTCGTGCCCATATATCATTATATGACTTCCCTTTTGATTTCCTCATTTTCTCTGACTTATTATCATATGAAAATAATCAGGAATTTATTTTTAAGCAGCTGTAGCTCGCGTTCCTCTTGCTTTATTCTTTACATATCAGAAATCGTTTGATGTGTTTTTTGAAATGCGTTCCTTGATGAAAACAAAGGCGTGCATAAATTAGCAGCTAGGACTGCAATTAGACAGTCACAGTGATTGGAAAAGAATAATTATCCAGAGGCTGGCCTGCTTTGGGCCTCTTCAACCACTCAGCCCCCAGTGAGAATGAAGAGAGAGAGGGGCGATGCAGATTACAAAAAATAAAAATAAAAAAGCATATTGTTTTGACCAGCAGGGATATATCTGAACATAATTATCAATTATTATGTTGCAGCTACTAGACACACCGAAGTGCTTGCTATTTGTCAAGGGCTCTTATGTATCATTTATTTTAGCTTAACATATTTTTCCAGTTCTGTAAAGCCATATAAAAGTCAACAAAATATAATTAGGTTAGTTGCCCTGTTTTTATTCTTTATTTTTTTGTTTTGGTAAACTGGACAAAATGAACATGGTAGATATTTTATTTCAAGTTTTGCTTTTTTTTAAGGCATCAACTGACTGCAGCAGGAGGATCCATACAGTTTTCAGACAACATTGTAGACATGTAGCATTGTGAACGTATGCTGTATGTTAACAACTTTAACCCTGAGACCCGCAGGGCCGAGAGGCTCTAGCAGGCTCAAGGTAAGATATCATATGCAACTAGACAACCTGAGGAGTCCATTGGTATCAACCATATTATATTAACATGTCAGGAGGCTGAATAACGCTCCAAAGTTGGGCTAAATTTTAGCAAGGAAAAACTGGCAGGGCCATTTCAAAGGTGTCCCTTGACTGCTGACTTCAAGATATATGGATGAAAATGGGCTCTATGGGTACCCACGAGTCTCCCCTTTACAGACATACCCACTTTATGATAATTCATGCAGTATAAATGGATTATGTTCACCTATTTTAAAAATTGTGTGTTTGAATATTTCTGCACACTGGGGTCTCCAAATAGTCTTAGACTGACATAAATTGAGTCTCACTGTAAAGCTGAGAATCTTATGGATCCAAAAATCCCAACTGTATTCATGTGTGATGATGTTAGCCCCCATAGTAGCCATTTCATTGTAGTTGACCATTTTTTTAAACTTGACCTCGCTGTATAAAATACCCTGTGGTCACCTCTAGGATAATCAGAGCCTCATTAAACTTGACAACCACAAACTAGAGACCTGGAGCATTCAGAGAACGGATGTCTTTCCTAGCTAGATTGACAGATTGGTTTCTGAGCAGTTTACTCAACAGACGTGTTCGCCATCCAATCGCTGAAAAATTCAGTTCTTGCAGAAATCTCAAGATGTCAAAAGTTTTTGATCCAAAATCCCAGCATGGCTTTTTCTGTGGTGTTCCTCAAGGTCTTGCTGTCTTAATGTGACATTTTTGAGGGATTTTTCATCATTTTATTATTAGGTCATATTGGGAAGGGAGGCTAACACTCAAAAGTTAGGTTAAATTTTGGCAATACATAGCCATTTTCAAACAGGTCCCTTGACCTCTGACCTCAAGATATATGAATGAAAATGGTTTCTATGGATACCCATGAGTCTCCCCTTTGCAGACAAGCCCACTTTGTGATAATCCCAGGCAGTTTTAGGCAAAAACAAAGCAGTTTTTTTGCATGCAGTATAAATGTTATTTTCACCTGTTCTATGCTGCGATAAAATGCAATTCTTGCAGAAATCTCCAAATGTCAAATGTTATTCAAACCAAATCACAGCGTGGCTCGTTCTATGGTGTTGTGTCGCTTTATCTAAGCTAACCAGAAAAGAAAAAGAAACTGTCCATGCTTGACCATGTTAGTCTGTACAGACGGTGTGAAGAATAGTTATTCTGAGGAAATGTTGCTACAGAACTACATAGGCATGTTTAGCATGCAATTGTTGTGGAACTATATTACAGTTAATAGGAGCATGGTGAATGGCAATTGTAAAATACCACATCATAGAATTAACCAACTAAAATCAAATTAATTTCAGATATAAAGTCATTTACTACAACAATAAGTGGTGACTAAATGCAAAAAAGAGCTGTATCCACAGTAACCAGGGTGAACCGATGTATGTGTATTAGGGTATTGTGGGATGTGAATTGTGTGATATGAATGATTTTGTATTTCCATATTTGTGGTGTATTGTGGTCTTATAATATAGAAAGCTGAATAATTTAATTACCCTGTACATGAAAGTCCAGCTAGGGACGAGTGGTAAATTAGAAATAGCTACAAACTCTGCAGCACAGTGTTTCATGACCTGTATTGAAGCTATGTCAAATTGCATCGTCCCTACCAAATAAAAATCAAATAAATAAATAAATAAACTGTCCCCATGCACACTTTACTTTTCTTTGGACAACACTAATGGTGCTCTACAACTGAACTGAGCGCTAGAATGAAGGTTGGGAGCAAATCTGCATTTCTACATAAATATTTTTGTTATCACTAAACAGGGTAGTAAGGGTGGCCAAGATGCAAAACTCACTGCCAACTCGTCACATACCGCAAATTACTCACGATGGTCAGGCCAGCATCATAGCTCACCGCCATCAGTGTGTGAATGAGGGGCAAATTGTACAGTGCTTTGGGTGAACACGGGCATTTACGATTTAAGACTGTTACTTCAACTCATCTTGATTCAGCTGAAGTAAATAAAGGTGTGGGTGGTATTTGAAACTGCCATTCAAAGAAGGAAAGCAAGTTGAAGGTTTATTGTTTCAGATTAAAACACCTGCTATATAGCTGAAGCTGTAACAGAAAAAGAGAGATGGGACAAAAGATTCATTTCCCTACACCTAATGAGCAGCATTTGCAGTGTCATTGAGATCTAAAATACTCACTTACATCTCCAGCAGCTGTTCTATATCCACATTTCTTTTTTTAACCAACACTACACCGCAACTGGCTGTGAGCCAATGCAAATAGATTTCTCCAGAATCATATCAACCCGTGAAACTCCAAAAAGACATTCCTGTTTCTACCCTTTTGTCCGTTGTCCAGGTTTATTCCAAGGCTGCGAAGCACGGCCTTGTCCATCCTTCTCACTCCGACGCTGAACTTGGAGCAAAAACAGTCTAATTCACAGGGAAAACTTTCCCTTCTCCGATACGCTGATTTGATATACTCCAATAGAGCCTTTCTCCCAGACACCATCAATTGTCTATAGATTTTTCTTAGCTCTCCTCGGAAGAGAAACAAAAGCAGGCCCTGAGAAGCCTCGAGCCTAAGAGGCTTTATTGATATCGATGTTGGCGAAATATCGCCCATTTTCACCAGGGGATCAATCAGCCCGTCACCGCTTGCTTTACGAGCTGCAGCCTCTCTGCTTGTGGGCCCATAATATGTGTGTCTGTGCTTGTGTCCATGAGGTAGCGAGACAGACAGAGAGAGGTACAAATGGATAAATTCATAGTTAGACATATGAATAGATGGATTTGTCTTTTATCTTTGGTGCAATGACAAAGTTTGCAAAAGGGTTAATATGAGGTTAAATACTCCTGTTTCACCAGCACACTGTGAATCTCCTTCTGTATTCTCCCCAAGCACAAGGCATAATGACATCTCTTTCACAGTCCCTGTCTGGAGTCTGACGTGTACTGTCCACCAAAGACGATCTGCGTATCATAATTTAGAGAAAACCTGAGCAAATCCTTTTTTTTTTTCCAGTTTGGTTAGCTGCCTCCCTTATCTTAAGGGCTTAGTGGATGGTTTATAATTCAATTACTGAATAGGATATATTATATTGAGGTAATTCAGATTAAGCACTGAAGATGAAAGCCTTGGATTTCTATAAATAAATTGAGACAAGTGATCCGCCGTGCAGTATATAGTGGACATCAGACAAATTACATTTATTTTCATAACAAAATCATTTCAATGTGAGCTTTTTTTACATATTTTCAAAAATCAATGTGAACCGAAGAACAAAAGTCACATGAAAAAGTCACAATAAACTGTTCCATGCCCAGCAAAATGCAGTTTTGCACTGACATTCTGTAAAAGGTACAAGCTGTATACATCAGTGTGCTGGCTTGACTGTGACTTGCCCCAAACTGCATGTGATTATCATAAAGTGGGGATGTCTGTAAAGGGGAGACTCGTGGGTACCCATAGAACCAATTTTCATTCATATCTCTTGAGGTCAGAGGTCACGGGACCCCTTTGAAAATGGCCATGGCAGTTTTTCCTTACCAAAATTTACTGTAAGTTTGGAGCGTTATTTAACCTCCTTTGGGACAAGCTAGATTGACATGGTTGGTACCAAGGGATTCCTTAGGTATTCTAGTTTCATATGATACCAGTATCTTAACTAGCTTTAAAATTGCAAGTTGCGGTAATGCATTAAAGAAATTAGTAGCATTAAAACACATTTGCATTACACAACAGCCCTAATTTATACACGTTTACACACGTTTAGATTCACCATCGTGTCACTGAAGTGTCAGGGGTGCGCGAGGGGTGCACTTGCACCTCGGCTGGGCCTTGCAGTTTGTAAATAGTACAAAAGAAATGCACAACAATGTAATAAAATCATGACGTCACTAATGGCTTATTGTTGCATCTTTAGTCACAGATTTAATGGACCACCTGGCCCATATTAAACACACTCACAGTGCTGCATGACCAAAAGGTGCATGCAGGGTCTGCCAGTATTGGTCACAGTGATTCTCTGGCAGCGGCTTCTGCATTCACTGAGGTGTGTGAGGCCTCTCAGCTGTTACGGACTGATTAAACCTGGCAAACCTGTAACTGCAGACTGCTCATTCAAATTAAAACTTTTGAAAAGTATTTGAGGAGTGCGGTGGGACAGGAGTGCATTGAAATGAATGAACAAGTAAGTTGTACTGTGGAGGACCACTGTACCAGACAGGTGAGTAAAATAATAAACTCATTGATCACTGACCACTGTGTGCTCATCCTCATTCCCAGGGCATCAAATACAGCACAAAGGCTATGTCACGGCCATCTGTGTTCAATACCACAAAAGGGACCACTTAGCGCCAGCATGAAAAGCATGTGGCGTTACATTTTCACTGATTCTCTGATGAAATGGGCCAAGATTAACTTGTGTATCTAAAGAATAACAAGATCATTGACGTCCCCTTCCCCTTTCTTCCATCACTATTTCAGTAAGAAGCACAAATTTTTAAAAAAGGAACATCCACATCAACTTCATCTAACCACTTTTTGTGACATTTATCAGTCTGTGTTTATTTTCAAAAATAGATAATAAAGTAATAACTAACATTTTCACATTGTTACAAAGATAATATATAGTTGCTGATGGTATTCACGATTTTTCTCTGAAAGAACTCGAGTGGCTTATTGACGTGACTGGGTAATGTAATGTTTCCTTTTAATTCGTTGGATCTCATACTATCATGTTTTCAGACATAAAATACACACCGGCCTCTCCTCATCTCCACTTCAATCACTGTAAACCCAACAGTTAGATCTGTCTTTGTCATATTTTCTTCTCAGCCTGTTTTTTTGGTTGATTACAGTCAGCTGAGCATCTTGGAAGCATCACCTGTTTTTCTTTCTGCCTGTGTCAAATATCTGTCCATTTTCTGTCCAGCAAACACAAGGCGTGCATCCAGGCGATCCACTGTTTGTGTCCCCTGCATCACGTTGCAGTCAGCTGGTCAGTCATGTCCCGTGTTCACAATCTTCAGTAGTAGTTTTAAGCCCGACCATGTAGTTCCTTCCTGAGCCTAACTATAGTGTTTGTTTTTGCTTAATCTTACTTTGCACTATGCAGTGTGCATTAACTGTGCAGCTCAATTTTTTCATTAATGTGTTTGCTTGTGTGCAGCAGTTACTGTGGAGTTTATGTTCATTTCAAATTCATGTAGCTTAATATTGATTGTTCACCTATCGTGGCTCCCATGGCCCTTTGTATTTATTGCAATTTTTGTTGAATTGTTTGAGTTTTGTTCTCTTTTCTGGTTAAGTCAGTAAGGCTACACTAAGAAAGGCAATCGTTTTAGCATGTAGTATAACATCATAACATTACATAATAACATTTCACTGAGGTAACAGTGCTTTTACATGAGTAAAACTCTATCCCTGGTGGACATATCTGCTGCAGCTTTGAATCTAAAACAAAAAAAAAAAAATCACGTTCAAACAACATGTCTTTGCAGCCTCTCTTTCCTCTTCTGTTTTTCTCTCTCTTGCTTTCTCATTCTCTCCATTTCATTTTCATTTATTTACAGTGTTTGCTTTCTATGATTAATGGTGACAAAATGCACCCTCCTGCTAAAAAAAAAAAAGTGTACAAAAACACTGTTTGTGGTACAGGGGAAACAACAGCAGTTGTAAAATAATTCAACCTGAAATGACTTGTGCCAAAGATAATAAATAAATAAATAAAACAGGAACTACATGTGGGTGCATGGTGTTGCTAAGTTACTACATTAGCTTGGAAGAATTACAAGGAGAACAATGTTGATCTGATGAAAACAAAATTGTTTCAATTTAATGGAAAATACAGAGACCAGTTATGAATTGGTGTAAAGTACACTATCCAGGACATTCTGGTTGCTATGCAGAGATGTACGACCGATTAGTCTTGAGTTGATCTGGAGTAAAAAAAAAAAAAAAAAAGGCAAAGCAAGTTTATTTGTTTACCACGTTTCAACATCAAGGCAATTCAATGTGCTTTCCATATGACACAAAAGGCATTAAGACAAGATATTAAAGAAACAAGATATACAGATACAGTATACAATATAAAGGGATACATGTAAATAGAATTTAAGCATATAATAACATAGAGGATAAACATACACTAAAGTAGAATAAAGCAAGAGAATAAAAATGACTGTGGCATGCCATTTTACAACACCCATTCTTCCAAAACCCCAATAGTGCGTAACATGTCCCATTGGGCCGAAAACCCATTTGTTTGACAGTCCTTTAGCCTGAAAACATGTGCCAAAGGCCCATTGCTTCAGAAATATACACTCACCATGCAACAGAGGCACATAGCTAAGTAGAATGGTACTTTGTGTACTTTGAGTACAGACCTCCGCCAAGGTGCCCAAGTACTATTGCCCCCTGTGCTTTGGTTAAACTCTACTCTAATGTCACAGAGTGTGATGTGACGATATTAAACATGGATGGCCAGCAGCTCCTGCACCTCGATGTGTCACCACACATCCACACATGTAGTATCTCTCTGCTCACAGAAGGAAGGAGGATGGGTCATAAACTGAATGTCCCTACGGGGATTAATAAAGCTTCATCTTATCTTATCTTATCTTATCATGCATCATCAATGCATCATCAGTTATACTGTGCATGTTATACCCAGCGATCTTCATGTTATGGCTGATTGGAAAACTTTAAGAAAATCCTGAATGCTGATCATGATCCAGATTGCCACCAAAATGTAATGGATTGTTCATGGTGGCACGCCCCACCCCTCCAAAAAGTTCATTCAAATCCATAGCAAACTTTTGGAGTAATCCTGCTAACAGACAGACAAACAAACAAACAAACATTGGTGAAAACATAAGGCCTCGGAAGAAGGTAATTATTATCCGAATAACGACCTTCCCGGCAATATTTTTTTTCTACCATGGTGTGAAGGCATGACCTGCCCAACCTTGCCTCTCATTTGCTTGCCCTGATATTCTTAACCTAACCCTAACCAATCTCACTCCTCATGCCTACACCTACCCAACCCAACCAACAAAGGCAAGGAGTAATATGAGGCAGAGTGGTGAGTGGTGGGTCATACCTTCGCCAGTCAAAAAACAAACAAAAAAAAAAACAGGTAGCTCCAATGATAATAATGATAATAATGCATAATAATTAGCCATGTACTTCCCTTTGTTGCACAGACAGAGTGTACTTTTGGAGCAATGGGTCTTCCTAACAATAGCCATTTGTTTTCAGGGTAATGGGCTGTCGGACAAATGGGCTTTCCATCCAATGGGACATTTTTCAGACAATAACATGTTTCATAATAATGGGCCATTGAAAACAACGAGCAGTCCCCAAAATGACACCACAGTTACAAGCCCAGTCTCATGAATGACAGTAATTTGTAAGTAATTTACAGTAACAACACCTTTGTTGCTTTGGGCATGTCCTGTGTACGCCATGTACTTCCCTTGCAATATAAACACATGTGTGAGTTGTGAGCGACAGCTTACGGTAGGCAGGAGAGGAGGTGGAAGGGTCAAACAAACACAAGACTTTCAAGACTGATGTTTGAGACTGGTGTCTGTGTCCCAAAGTGTTGTTAAGTTATTTTTAAGTTTCGTCACTGATGTTCCTAGTTATTTGAAGCCCAAAGATGAGGTCTTTCCTAAACCTAACTAAGTGGTTTTGTTGCCTAAACCTGAACCTAAAGGTAACCATGACCATTTAACGGCAACAATCTGGAGTACAAATGACGTATGACACCTGGAATGTCCATAAAATGTTGTTTTTTATACACCTTGCATAAGATCAGGTTGAATTCAATTAAAAGCAGTGGTGAATAGAAAAGTCTCAAGCTTTGGTTTAAAAGAACCGAGCTGAAGAAGAGGTCAGATCTTCTGGATGTTTGTTCCAGCTATGTGGTACATGCAAACCGAATGGTGCTACTCCATGTTTAGTTTAGACTCTAGGGACAGTAAGCAGGTCTCTGGATGGTTTGGATGGTTCATAACGAAGCACCATATCAGAGACGTATCGTTGCCCTACAGCATCTAGTGCTTTATAAACCAACAGTCATATTTTATAATCAAATCTTTGACACACAGGAAGCTAGTGTAAAGATCTGAGAACAGAGTGATGTTGTCTTAGTGAGGACATTTTAGAGACCTGTAAATATAGCGTTACAATAGTCAAAACAGTTTTTCTTAAATCTGCTGAGACATTCAGGACGAGAGTTCTTGATATAAGTTGATAATAAATGATGCAATTAAAATGTAGGTCTAGATTTCTGGCTTGGTTTGTGGTCTTTTGTATTAGCGACTGAAGCTAAGCACTGACTTATATTATTATATGATTTCGGTTTATTTAATTGGAGAAAATACTGGCAAAAAAAGGGAAAGGTGACAGCAAGTGAGTTTGATCCTGGTGATTCATTCTCCAATGCAATAGATTGAGGTATTCACACTAAATATGAGCATGTAGATGAACATGCCACAATGGATATTATATCGTACAGCCATTTGCATTTCCAGTGAGGCTCCTGATGAACTACTTGTGTGAGCATTTAGAAATGCTCAGCCAGTCAGGACAAGCCAAACTGTGTTTGCACTAGCAGCTGTATTTGTTCTTCATGAGCCCTTATGGGTAAAGAAGCATAATATTTCAGTCTCTTTGATTTTTCAAAGTCTACCTGCTCACTTTGTCCCAAAGTCTGCTAAGTTATCAGGAACAAAGTGTCCTGCTCCTCCATATCAGAGGAACAACGACAGGACAAAATGTCTTTTATAAAGGAAGTATCTAAATCAGATATATCTCTTGACAGGTCAAGGCATGAGGGCTTGTAGCCGAGACTCTGTTTGCGGTTTTCCTGACAATACATTTGAGACAGTTTAAAACAGATGTTAGTACAAGTATAAGGAAAGATTAACCCTTCCTCAAATTAAACTTATATTTGCTGTACTATTACCAAACCTCTGGAGGGTAGTGGAACAGATTCAGAGCGTACATGGGACTTTTAGTAAAGCTTACTCTCACTCTATACACTTTGCAAACATTGACACATTTTTTTCAAGATCCAAGTGTTCAAGATCCAAGTGTTTCCAAATATACAGCATATGTCAATCAGTTCGTTTGTAGCAAATGCACTCATTATTTAGTATGTTTCTGTTTGGGTGCAGTGATAAAAACTCCGGCAGATGGTGAAAATCAAGCCAAATTCTTCAACTTGTTCTGTGCTACAGTGTCACTGTATATCAAAGGCCCTGTTCAGGGCTGGCATTAGTGTCTTGGGTGATCTGATCACAAGTGGACAGTTCAAAGTACAGGTGTGAGGACACCCACAATGCATTGAGGTTGCACTGCGATGCAATCGCTAAAACCACATTCAGGGGTGGTCATTCGGGGATGATCCAGCCACATTCTTTTAGCAGTGTGTACATGAATGTGTCCGCGGTTGAAGAGCCACCTACCCAACTGATGTCCTCTGTGTAAGTTTATGTACGTACTCGTTCACTGAAAATTGTCTGAAATTTGGAAAAGCCCACAGAGTGCCTCAAACATCTTGCCATTTTGGTTTTCCTGAAGAACCCATTCACACCCAAAACTCATCAAATACCACTGTTTGGCCACTACTCCTCAGCATCAGAGACTGACGTACGGGGTATCCATCTTGCGTTACTCTTGGACGGACCAGGGATGGCTTGTCAAAATAAGTTTGTTAAATGCATAGTGTTCTTTCAGAATAAATTTCCATTTTCACAGGAAGTTAGATTTAGGCAACACAACCTTTGAGGTAAAGTTAGGAAACTGTTGTGGTTGAAGTTAACTTCACTGACTAGCAACTCACATGACTGACGGTGCTAACAAGAAATGTGTCTAACAAGAATGTGACTCATGGGACTGACGATACCGACGAGTCCTGCGACTAAATACTGACATGACAAAATAAACATCGATCTCCTGCTTGAAAGACTTGTGTTTGTTCAACCCATCCACCACCACTCCTGCCAGCCCTGAACAGACTTTCAAGCCATTAATACTACGTCACTTGCTCTGACCGTTGAATAATGCTGTAGGTGGGTGTATACTGGAGTTAGCTGAAAGCATGTTTCGTCACATACTGTCGTAAAAAGGTGCCTCCGTGAGTCGGTTTCCTAGAAGTTAACAAATGGTGATATCTGATGAGTTAGGAGAAAAAACAGGTTGGCCCAGAACACGCCGATGAATAGACCCTGTCTGTTTTGATTTCTTTAGAGGTGTAACAAGACTTTTCCACGATATAGGGCTATGGCAGTATAGGCAGTCTGTGTACTTTGGCTGTTTTTGTATTTTAAGCTTTAGTGTTTTGAAAGTGTTTCTCATGTCACAGAAAACATGAGTGAATCTTGTCCTATGTGTTTTTATCATACTGTTAGTATTTTTGTTCCGGTGCTATGCACAGGTCTGACAGCTGCCTGCTTGCACAGCTCTCTGACGCTCTGGCAACGGTGGCAGTATCGGCAGCACAGGTTCCCAGGGACCACTGGTACACGACAACCATATACTGTAGCTTTACGTGAATGAAATGTATTCATATTCATGAATATGTAGGATACTACTACTGCTGCCTCTTGCCAGTTAAAAACAACAATGCATTTGGTCTTTACAAATAAAATGATGTAGGTTATATGTTTATTTACATATCGAGCGGGATAGTGAGATGTGATCACAAGGGATCACTCGAGACATATTGCAGGGCCTAAGTCAGGTATTGTAACCAATTTTAGTTCTAGTTGTCAAGCCCTTAGGTTACCCGAGCTAGTCTAACTCAAGTTTAATGTTTACCTGCCTCAACTCAACACCTGGTAACTTGAGAAAAAATGGTATTTTTTAAATGGTTTGACATTGTTTTGAAAATACACTTATCGGGTTTGACTGAGACTGAAATTACGTTTTAAAGAAATGTTGTATTCAAGCAAATGCATCCACTGCATTATGATAATAATGATAAGATAAAGGCTGAAAAACTATGCTACTAACACATGTTGTGGTCCACATAGATATGCTGTCATCAAACACAGTTGTACACAGCTATAGAGGCACATACAGTTACGTACACACACAAATACATTCTGTACGTGCAGATACACATGGCCTCTCTACCAGCGAGAGTGACGACTGTGGCTGCTGCCTTTCCTGCCAGCTGGAGAGTGCTGATGGAGTGTGATTGTATGCAAGTAAGTGTGTGTGCATTTTCCGTGTGTTCATGTGGGTGTGAGGGAGAGATTTGGTGGCGTGGGGAGGGGGGTCATCATGAAGGAGCAGAGAAGGGAATGGGAGGAGGAGGGGTGCACACCTGGCATCCGCCACGGATGGGCATAATCATCTCCCTTTCTACCCCCACCCAACACCCCATCACTCCACACACACCCCTCTCCTGTCCACACACACACACACACATGCATGCGCATTGTTAAATGAGTCAACTCACCCTGATTCGAGCAGCAGTCATGCCAGAGTTAGATTGTATGAATTGGTCCAGCTGACAAAAGCAATTACCATCCATTAGAGTCAGAAACTCTCATGTTATGTTTGTTTGTCATCCAAACAAAATGTCTGGCTGTTATCCATGACGAAACATGTCTCTGCTCAGTATTAACAAAGCTCATTTTTGAAAAAAAGTAGTTGTTTTTCGTTGGTTTAACTTACCAAACAAATGGAACAAGGCACTTTCCAGAAATAATACAGGTATCGTGTGGAATGATAGTAACATGATGCATATTTCATCAAAATTAGTCTTAAAGGCATAGTTCACCCCAAAATGCATATTTTTTCCTTTTTTTTTTTCTTTCAACCGAAATACACCTGCCAACCGTCTCACTGTGCAGAAAGAAACATGCATCTATACTGCTCGCTCACCTAGCACCACTGAGGTAGCTAACGTTAAAGCTCATAACACCATTCATGTATACATTTTGCATTGTCTTGAGCACAGACATATCATGCATGAGTAGATGCACACATCCTTCTGTGCAGTGACATGATTGGTGGGTGTAGTTTGGTAGAAAGACATAATAGTGCCCACTAGGTATGGTTGATATATTGACAAACAGTAAGTATAAATATGAATTTTAAGCTGAGGATAAGACTAATCTGATGTTGGGCAGTATTATTTACACATTATTTTTTCAGTAATAAGTAGTGTAATTCAGTAATTACTTTACACTTACTAATCCTAGCAAAACTTGTGACCTTTGACCCCAGGAAACACAGTTTGCTGAGAATGGCTTTAAAAATAAACACTCTAATCATTTGTTTATAAAGCAAAGACACAATTTGTTTCCTTACTTTGAGTTATGTCCTGTCATTACCTCTTATTTAGTGACTTATGACATATTTTAAGTAATCACTTGCAAGTATGCTGCGTCTGGAATTGATTTTCTCAATGTTGTTCATGCCAGTGTGACCTAAAATAGCTTGAGAAATGAGTAGAAGCAAAGAAAAAGTACATAAATGGTAACAAAAGACCATATGATTTATTTATCAAAAAAAAAAAAAAAAATCGGGAGGAAGTTTGGCAGGTTTAAGAAGGAGCGTGTTTCATTTTGCTCCCCCCTCTTATCCTGCTTTCCTCTTTCACCTCGTCCACCCCTGACGGGGACCCCGCCGTATTCCAGGCAACAAAAGCGGGACATGGCCAGCAGGCTTTGATGTTTATTTTAGTAGGCGGTCCCCCCTGCTGCTTGGCCTTCTTTTGTGTCCATCCAGGTACAACAAGCTCCCCACCGCCTCCCCTCCCCCCCAGAAAACAAGCCTCCTGCGGCGTCCTCTGCGCTTGACCCCGGGCCAGGGGATGTCCTGTACTTAAACCCTTAACCCGCCGACACCCTTTGGCCCGCCTCCCGTCTTTCCTCCCTCTTGAGCTCCTCTCGTCCTCTCCATGTCGCAGTCACCTATCCCTCCTCATGGACTTCACAGTGACCTTCATCCTGTTTGTACACAGAGGGAAAAGTACTGTTGACACAGTTCCACTGTTGATGACTTTTGTCTCAGACTTGTGTATTTATGTGTGCATTTTTGTTTCCTTTCTTTTCTTTGATGAAGCCATACTTGCCAACCTTGAGACCTCAAAAATAGTGAGCAAAGTCTGGGGGTCTGGGGGTCCTCATCTTCAGAGACTTTGTTTCCTGCATTCTGGTGATTTTAAAAGAGTGAAAATGACAAAATAATAAGTACACTGTGGCAGTATTTAGGATATTAAAAAGGCCGTCTTTAAATTTTAAAGTTAATAATTTGCCCCTGTGGTGTGAACCTGTGTGAATCTCTGACATAAACTATTCATCAGTTTTTATTCATTCATATAAGTACTTTCTCATAGCTCTCTCCAACTCTAACTCACTGAAGGTCCTTTCAGACACAATGCCACAATGGCACCACTGCGATCTGAAACCCGATATTTACAATGGCTTGTGCCACGCCAGCTGTTGGCTGCATTGAGCAAAGACCAACTTCAGCGCACAGCGAGCACAGCTCAACTGTGTTGCGTCTTGAGCATCTCTTCTACCAGGAAGTGACATTTGGTGTCCCTCTATTGTCATCCAGATGGAAACAGCAGGGCTTTTACATGCTGTACAATGCCAGAAACAGTTTGCAATAATGAAAAGGAAAGAAGAAAATGATGAGAACAATTGCCATGAGTTGGGAGAAATGAGGGAGAATTGTGACCCTGAGAGGGAACCGGGAGAGAGCAATGAAAAAGTCTCCAGAGAAAATCTGGAGGGCTGGCAATGGACGTGGCAGTCGGACCACTAAATGCATCCATTTGGGAAATTGTGGTATGCATCCTTGTTGTCATGTGTCTTTCCATTTATGCTATCACATTCATTTACATAATCTCAGCAGCACTGGTGCAAGAGAGTGATGGGAGGGGGGGCTAGGAGGGGAGATTGGTGGAGGTGGTGAAGGGGGTTACGTTTCCTTTCACTGGCTGCCAATCCATCAAGGCTCAGTCTACCGCTGTGCGGGCCGACAGGCAGCACAGAAAAGAACAAGGCCCGGCAACAGAGCCCCCTCTCCACGGCCATCACTCATCCCCCGGCAGGCTCTGAACTCTACGTGACCTTATCCTGGTGCCTCTTCACCAACTTCCACTCTTTAGCACCTAGTTAGCCTTAAAGACAGATACAAGACTGACAGTGTCTGGCCAACCTTTTTTAAAGTCATAAAATGTGTTTTATGACTTTATTTGGTGGATAAAGCAGAAGATGATGAGAGTTCAGTTGTATCACCAGTTCTTTGTTTATATATGTGTGTGTGTGTGTGTGTGTGTGTGTGTGTGTGTGTGTGTGTGTGCAGTGAGGGGGGGGAGGTTACATCTCATCCCCACAGCAGTGCAGCCTCTCCCTGACAACCAGATTGTCAGACAGCAAAGAGGAAACACACAATAAGCTGAAATAGACGAGCTACACACACACACACACACACACACTGCAGAGGGGCGGCGAGAACACTAGTTGACATCATTAGGCCGGACACATTTTTGTCACGCTTCCAGATTCGACGCGTCTGCATTTTGCTGAATGCCGATTCGGTCTCGCTATTTCTCTTCCCTCCCGCCCAGCCTCATTCCCTCTATCTCTTTGTCCCGCTTACATGTTTAATACCGGAGACGCCCCGGCTCATCAGAGCTGTCCAGACCACACTTTGTACGGGTGTGGGAGGAAATACAGACCCAAACAAAAATAATAAATAAATAAAAGAAACACAGAGAGAAAGGGTGTAAAAACACAACAGTGCCCTTGAGATCCTGTCTGCCATGCACACGCTCTGAGCTAAACATTTCAAACCTCTCTGAATGCAACAGAAATCACTGGTTGCTTTTTCCTGGGTTTATTTTAACCAGGTTTTCTCTCTTTCCATAAGCGATTACTCCTCATCTGTCCAGTCCTCATAATTCATACTCACTATTGTGGCACTTTTTGCTTTGTCCCGGCAGCTCAATTGTGTTTTTTCTAAAAGGTTCAGAAGAAATACAGCATAATGAGTGTGCACCCAACAGGAGAAATCTTGTTACTATGATGATGACCTGAGAGCTGTGTATGCATCGGTGAGACTCGTCAACATTGCATCCGAGGCCTGGACATTACAAAACAAAACAAGAAAGCATCGTCAATAAATGAATCTTGCAGGTGAATAACTGCATTTGAAGCTTCCACCACTATGAGTTCTGTGCTGCATCCTGACAAACTTAGAGAATAAATATTGAATCTTTGGAAATTTCTCTTCGCTGTAAGAGGTCCGTGGCCCCTAAAAGTCTGAGAAACCCTACTCTAAAGAGATGAAGACATGATTGTGTGTGTGTGTGTGTGTGTGTGTGTTTATTCTGCTTCTGCTGGATATTCAGCTTGTTCCAGGCTTGGAGGTTTGATTTCCCCCAAAATCACAATTGTATTTTGCTTGTTTTGGGGCCTTTTTAGGGATACAGGAGCAAAGCAAAGCTCACCATGCTTTAGAAGATTTTAGGTGGTTGACACAATTAAAGAATTACATTATTTGTTTATTGGTGTGTCTTTTTCATGCAACAAATGGAAGCAAAACTCTCAGAGACCAAAAAACACGCTCTGAAAAACATCTAGACATTGACCTTTGCCAAGTCACCAAAATTCAGACATAACAATAACATCTGTCGCCTTCTAAATTTAGCACACTTAAGTTTTCACAAGCTTCATTTATAGTAATTTCTGATTCAGAACTCTAATGTTGATAAGCCTAAATTATAAATATCATAGATGATAGGAATAAAACACCACTCACACGAGTCCACTCATGGTTGTGGTAGACTGGTAGACAGTTTTATTTTGATCTGCTATCACTTTACTAACTGAATTAATGTTGCTGCAATATTTGCAGGTTGAGGTGAACAAAACACAAGAGTTTGTTGAAGAAAGATCAGATTTTGATTGGCTTTATTTTAGCTGATAGAATCCATTAAAATGTGCCCAGATTGGCCCTAATATGCAACATCCCTAAGCTAAAACATACACATCTTACAAATGCTGGGGATATGACAAACTGACATATACTGAAAACTGTAACAAGAAATGGCAGTGCAATTATACTTTTCAAAGTTCAGATTCAAAAATAGCTTAAATAACAAAAGTATAACAGGGAGATTTTACATATGCTGCAGCACATGCATGCATGAGGATAATGCATCTCAGTTTGTGAGTGCATGTGTACAGTTTAGGAAACATGTCTGACTTAAAACATCTCTTTATGCGTATTTCAGCCTTGAGATGGATGCACCAGCCGCCAGAGTGATGGGAGAAATGAATAACTCACTAACATCTGGGCAAGCGACAGTAAAGAGGGATTTAGTGTTAGCCCCAGGAAGGGCGGGAGAAGCTGTGTGTCCATTAAACGCTTTATTACAGAGCCAGGAGCCTCATGCTAACTCACTTAGCTCTGTGTGCAGGAGGCTCTGCTCAGTGGCCTGACTGCCTGTCACAATGTCTGCTACTCAACACACACCGTGGTGGAGGCTGTGGCCTCCCTTACACACTCTGGTTAGTTTGGCCCGTCTGATAGCTTGTCCATATGTCAGTCAAAATACAGAGAGTGGTCTGCACTCTAATGTGTGCATTAGAAAAAAAGTTTTGTACTCAATGAATGACCAACTGAGTGCCCTAATATCTCTACTACAGTAAGAGGAACTGTAAATGTATTTTGTTGAAGTTACTGTGATGGATGTTTAACTAGTTATGAAACAGTCAGTCAGTGCCGCAGGGTTGGATTCCCAGAAACTGCTTCAGCTCAGACCCAACACAGCCGGTCAGGGATGGAGAGCTCTGAGCCCGGCAGCAGCAACTGGCCAGTAGCAGAGCTTCACCTTGCTAGTCCCTGCTGGGACCCAACATCATGCTGCTGGAGGCCCAGGCCATACTTCTGGGCCCGCTGGAGGGAAGGGAGGCATGGCAGAACCAGAACCAGCAGCAGTTACAGTATATGAGAGGTTGACTAACACAGTGGTTGTTGCATGTTGGGCTTGAGTTTGCCATGTTATATTTTGAACTTTTTTTTTTTTAAATGCAAAATTCATCACCTGTGAGGGTTTCTGGACAATATCTGTCATTGTTTTGTGCCATTAATTGATTTCCAATACTACATATACACATACAATTGCATAAAGGAGCATATTTTCCCACTCCTATATTGATTACATACTTGACAAATCTCCCTTTAAGATACATTTTTAACTGTTAAAAAAAAAAAAAAAAAAACGTGTAATTAATTTGCAGTTTATCACAATTAAATATTTTCATCAAATGACAGCCCTAGGTCACAACCTTTACACCCTTCACAACCTGAGCAGATACGGAGATACGGAGCAACATGAGCACTGATTTCGAGCAAGATAACTGACTACCTGGCAAGTCCAATATTCACTCCTCTTTTAGCTCTGCTTTGGTCTCCACAAACTCTTGATGAATATATGTGGCTCTTTAGCTACTAAAAGTTCCACTATGCTCACCAGCTATAGTGACTACGTTGGTCTGACTGCTGTTTGTTGGACAGTAGTTCACAGTGGGGTTTTAAAGCTATTTTTTGCCAAAAAACTGTTGCTTGCTGAGGCCGTAAAAAAAAAGTGTATAAAGATGCTAAAATGCTGAGGGAATAACACAGTCACATGTCACAATCCTGTGTGCTCATACTGCAGCTCATGAACTGATATGAATTTCAATCTTAAAGTCTTTATGTCGCTTTTAAAACAGTGGCTTTCTGTGGGCCCTGTTTGGTCAGTCACTTTAAACCTTTATCAGTCTGAGAGGGCCATGTTTCAACTCCACTTCCTTTTTAGTAGACTGCATTTTGAGAAGTGACAGATCTATGTGCTAAGGGCCTGTTAGGGCCCTGATTCACATTCTACTTGAAACAGGCCAGATAGGAGACTGGTAACAGATCGTCACACCATGACACTGTGTGACGGACTGTCTCATTATGAGTCCCCACACTCCATTTAAAACCACTATCTTCCACTCGGTTTGTGTTGTTAGCATATTTGCTTCTGTAAATTTGCATCTTGCATATGTGTTCCTGTGTACAGCGTGTGCTTGAATGAATGTGTACATCTTTCTTTGTCTAGATATCTGTGTGTGTGTGTGTGTGTGTGTGTGTGTGTGTGTGTGTGTGTGTGTGTGTGGAGAGCTCCTGCAGCAGGAAGAATGAGTTGATGCCCTGTGTTTGGCTAATTAAGACAGCAGTCGACAGGGAGAGAGAGAGAGAGAAAGAGAGAGAGAGAGTTGAGAGAAGGCAGAGAGGTGCTAATTCATAATTGACATAATGGATGAAATATGTTTCTGAGCTTTTTAGGACACACACACTTGGTGATTTCAGTCTGATTAGCTGGTGCACACCTTTGTGTGAATGATGAAAATACACATCATGGATCAGATTCCTTAATTAATAGCAAATCTCTGTTACACAACAAATACACACATACATGCATGTGCATACGTCGTAAGCACATGGAGATGTGCAGAATAAACACACACACACACACACACACACACACACACACACACACAATCATGTCTTCATCTCTTTCGAGCAGGGTTTCTCAGACTTTTTGGGGCCACGGACCTCTTACAGCGAAGAGAAATTTCCAAAGACCCCTGTTAATCGTAAGTGATTAAGCATAATGCTTACTACCATTTGTACTGTTAGATGCCATTAGAACTGTTGTACTTTAAGTGTTTCAGCCTAAATACTTCAGACCTGTTTCATATTGATAAACAGAAACATATTTCAATTTCAGTCATATTAATAACGCTGTTATACTTTAAAAATACTTTTTTTTATTCAATAGGAGTTAGAGTGAAACTGACTCATGACAGATTGATGTGATCTGTCACAATCATGTCAGAGTTTCTATTGGCCCAAAGCTAACATGGGTGGGAGTAATAAACACAATATGCTTGTTTCATTGGTGCAAATGGTCAATCTCCACTCATCACATGCATACAGTCTTTTCAAAATAATCTTCCATCTTCACAGGAAACAACTTATTTAGGCAACTTTTAGCTTTTGGCAACAAATCTAGTTACTTAGGCTTTGGTAAGAAAAGTACTTAGTTTTAGGACATAAATTGTGGTTTGACTAACTGGAAGTGGTGCAACATTCATGACAAATTAACTTTGACTTCTGGTTTCACACGGGACACAAATGCTGGTTACCTGGTGGAAGTCTAGTATTATTTGACCCATCCATCTATTCCGACCTCCTCCATACCTGGCGTTTGCCGCTCTTTATATTTCCTGGTTTCCACACTTACTTGAATTACATGGAAATTCAAATTTTGGATGCCAATAAAACAAACCAATCAATAAACTAATGACTTTTGATCACAGGATCTACACAGACCTTCACACTTGGAATAATAAAGAGCCTGTCTCCACTGCAGAGAGTTGAGTGTGGGTTTATAAAAGTAAAAACAACCTATGCCTCGATCATTGTTTGACACTGCAAAACGTGGAACTGTAATATTTGTGTCTGCCTTGGTGTGAAAGGTTTGAGCACGAAAATGTTTTCGTTCTCATCCCCGGTGTGAGAAGGTCTTAAGGAAGGCGAGTCCCCACAATGTGACCATGTAAACAGATTTATGTCCCCTCGACATTCGTAAAAAACACACACACATTATGTCATGTTCCTATTATGCTGCTAGATCAGAGGAATAAAGTTGGCTTGACATTGAGACTTTACACAGTAAAATCTGATCATATTGTATTAGTTGAGTGGCGGAGTGTCCGGGTAAGAAGGGACATCGCTCTTTATTTCCTCTCTGCAGCGTCCCTACTGGGAGTTCATTCCTCACAAGTGAGTCTTCTGGGGAAAATAACACTTGCCACTTCTTTTTAAGCATGAGTCATTACTGTTGTGCACTGAGCATGAACTTCTTTTTTTCCCCCCTAAGTTGTTCACCTTCCTCCCGTCGGTGAAAACAAGCCTCATTGTTTTTGGTGAATGACTATTACACACACACCATCCACATCTATTTGAGACTGTCCATTAAGCTGTCAGGGGGGAAGGGTCATTCTGTTCTTGAACAAAACCTACATTTCCAGTAATAGCGCCATTGTCCGACCGCTCAACTCGTGCATTGAGACCTATTTAGTGAGTAAGATGTTGTTGTTTTATTTTATTTTTTTTTTCTTACATAACTTTGGGGTTACATATAATTCAGGCACCATAAAGAATCACAATGAGGTCAGTAAACAGGTGTAAAGGCAAACCAAGGTGGACATAAACTGGCAGAATTTAACACACGTACATGTCCACCACTAAATATGACTACTGCTTAAATCACACACACATGCATATACTACAAACTAAATTACTACTAAATTAATATATGAATCAAAATCTATTTTTTGCGTGTATACAGTGTGTATGAGCAATAAATAACGTATCTGAAGTTTAAAATGATTAATGTGAAAATAATTAGAATTTTGCTTAATATGATAATACCACATCATTCAAAAATAACTCTGACACACCTGAGCTGAACTGGGTTAAGTGAAAAAGAAAGTAATTAAAATTAATTTCCACTGTCTTGATTTGTGCAGGTATTCATTTTATTAAGCAGACAAGCATCATAGCAGTTTCACACAAGTGCTTGGTAAATTACCCAAAGAGATAATCACAAAAGATACATGCTCTATGAATGTATCATGCAATTTCACAATTACACTGTATATTTAAGCGTGTAATTATGTATTATCACTGCAATGTTTCACGTATTAACACAATCACAGACACTGGTATTAGATGACACTAGAAAACCTAAAGAGTCCATTGGTGCCAACCATGTCATACTAGCTTGTCTAGAAGGAGGCTAAATTACGCTCCAAACTTCTGTAAATTTTGGTGAGGAAAATCTGGCATGGCCATTTTCAAAGGGGCCCCTTGACCTCTGACCTCAATGTATGTAAATGAAAATAGGTTCCATCGGTACCCACGAGTCTTCCATTTACAGACATGTCCACTTTGTGACAACCACATGCAGTTTGGGGCAAGTGTGTCTGTAATGCGTGCAGAACAGAGCAGACTCAAAGTCAGAATCAGGACACAGATGGGTAGGAGCAAAATGACTTGGCAACTTTAATCCAGTAGACAGCAAAGATCAAAACCAGGAAACCAATCAGCGAAGACATTCTTAACCAGGCAGGGGGCAGGTGGAGAATCATCAAACCGGGAAACAGACAGGCAGAATGAACAATGCTGGAAAGCCAGGGCGGATGCAGACATGACAATGTGGCGGAGAGCTAGCGGAAATGAACTGGTGTATATATATATACTACTGGGCTGATTAGGGGAAATGGGGAGCAGGTGAGTAAGTGGGTGGGGAAAGTCAGGTGGTGTAATCGGCAGGAAAGGGGTTGCTGCAGGGACAGGAGGGAGTGGCTGGATCGGGAATGAAATGCATGTTAGTAACAGAGAAATGCTACATAATGGCAATAATTTGTTTGTCAGTATAAATATTTATTATGATTGTGCTGAGGTATATATATATATATATATATATATATATATATATATATATATATATATATATATATATATATATATATATATATATATATATATATAAGTATACTGTATACTGTATAGGATATACAGTTGAGTAAATATAGGCACATGCGTTTGATTTTTTTCACATTGCTTTGGGATCTGACATCAGGCTTGCCATTTTATTTGCATGGTGAATGCAGTGCAGATACATATTATATGTGAACACATTGCATATGGGGGGGGGGCACTGAAAAAATAATGCAGACTCAGATTTCAATAAATCCAGCAACAGGAATCACGACAGCAATTTTCAGGCCAAGTGTGGGTATGCAGCGATGCAATCTGCCAAAATCCCATCTTTACCATCAGGTCTTAAAACTCAGGGTGAAATGACAAGTGTAACCACAGCCAATGGCCATTCTCCAATGTTTTTTTTTTTCCCTGACATATGGATGGATCCTGTCTTTCAGAGCGTATTGTGTGATTGTAGGCTATCACATACTGTCAGTGCAGGCTGACGTGTTAGATACACTGAATGCAGAATCGGCTTGTCTGCAGTGTGCTGAGGCTGTCTTTGACAGTGTAGCGCTGTCTGTGTCACACTCTAACAGACAGCCAAATAACCCCTTGGCAGTGTAAACAAAGAGAGATTACACCCTGGTGAGTGGAAGGAGTCTGCCTGTGTGCTCCCAGCATTGAGGGGAGAAACTGACGATGGGTGGTTGCAGCAGAAAAAAAGAGACAGTGAGGAGGAGAGATGGTAGCTAGACAAACACTCACTGAGATGCCAAATATGGAGGATAGTGTTTAAAAATACCCAAAATGCACACAGACCTCAGCCTTGCCTGACTCCTTTTGGTGGATAATATTGAGGCGTGAGTAGAACCTGATGGCATTTAGTGTTTGTATTTTATTTTAGGTTAAGTGCAAGATTATATTATGTATGTATTTTAAAGGGATTCTGAAACATTGCTTTGTGGCTAAATGCAGTTTCATAATAAGTGCTGGTCTACTATCACATAGCTTAAATCAAGACTATCCAAATCTTGCAAAAAAGAAATGATTTCTTCCTCTGACAAATGAAATGTTGAATGCATGAGCAGTAATTTTGCAGTGTATTAATTAGGGCTGTCAAACGTGCAATTTTTAGGTTGTAGTGGGCTTAGTTTTAAAGGTAGAGTGACGATACTGACAGCATATGAAACCAGAGAACCTAAGGAGTCTATTAGTACCAACCATGTCATACTAGCTAAATTTTGGTGAGGAAAACTGGCATGGCCATTTTCAGAGGGGTCCCTTGACCTCTGACCTCAAAATGTGTGAATGAAAATGGAGAGTCTACGAGTCTCCCTTGTACAGACATACATTTGCATAAAGCAGCATATTTGTCCACTCCCATGTTGACAAGAGTATTAAATACTTGACAAATCTCCCTTTGAGGTACATCTTGATCGGATAAAAAAATATGTGATTAATTTGCAATTAATTAATTAATTATAATTAACTGTGGACATTCATGTGATTAATCGTGATTAAATATTTTAAGCAATTTACAGCCTCAGAAAATAGTGGTTGTGTTGTCAGACTGCTGTAGATTTTAATTGTTTCCAGTGTTTTTTTAGTCTTCTTATTTGCTAAGATGTAGGTGCAAGCAGCAGATATCAATCTATGCAACACATTTTCACTTCCTGCGTAAGAGGAATTAAAAGACAAAACAGTCTGTACACTTCCTTGTTGTTGAAATTCATATGGTCAGCTTCACTTGACTGAAACATTAAAAGGGAGTGAAATAGTGTTTTCAACCAACTGAGCTAACATTAGCCTAATTAGCTAGATAGCAAAGGCTGATAAGTGACAGTGACAGTTGTCATTTCAGTTGGCAAAGTCAGTCTGTCTGAAATCAAAAGATTATTAATAATTTTGATTGGTGAATCTGCCATCATTGTCACTGCACTGTACTGGTGTGCCGCTTCGCAAACAGAGAGTCTGACAAATAAGCCCTAAAACACATAGGAAATAAACCCCTTTCTGAGAACTATTCAACATGCACAGCCCAGTGCTGAGACAATAATGCAGTCGAACAGCTCCACATAGCAATGTTGTGATGAGCAACAGAGATGAAGTGTGTCATTTAGCTGCTGCTCTTATTAGGTCCTGGTCGTTTTCGATCATCACCATTACCTGCAGTGCAACGCATCCCAATGAATGTGAGGGGGAGGGGACCGAGTGTGTGCTATAACCATCAACTCTGTGCTTGTGTGTGTGTGTGTGTGTGTGTGTGTGTGTGACTCTAACCTTGCTGTCTTCCTGGGCCAGCTGGGGAACATCAGTGCGTTTGTGTCGGTGGAGCATGATTGAGATAGTGTCATCCTGCCTAGCCTGGAGCCCAAAGTGCATTATGTGTATGTCACACCATTATCCTAGACATTTGGCATATCTGAAAAGGAACACTGCCTTCTTTCCATTTCTCTCTCCTTCCCCCTCCTAGACTGAATAGTTCATATGTTATCGCTTGAGAGCTCTCTGTTTCAACGTAGTCCTCTCTTCCTTAAATCACCAGGCTCTAGCTTACGGCTGCAGGTCTGATCCCTTAGATCCTCCAGCCCCTTGTAAACTACACCCAGTTTTATAGCCTATACTCATCCCTCTTCACTGTTGAATGGCAACATGTTTGTTACTGTATAGTATTATTTATTATAGTAACCGAAGTGTGGACAGACTTCAGTCACAAATTTGATGACTTTAGACTTGATTTGACACAATCTCTGTGTCTCTTTTTTATTTAAAAAGTGTGCCACAAATCAATTAATTTCCCTTCATTTCCTGATTCTAATAATGCTAATCATTCCCAGCAAGTCAACACTTAACTCCCCAGACCCACTTTGTCTGAACCAATCCGAAAGCATCCAATCAAGTTTCAGGAGTGAACCGTGAAGAACAAATGTTCTGTTACTGAGCATCAGTTGGAAAAAAAGACTCAAAACCAGGTATTTGTCTGGACCATGTTTGATCAGTGTCCAACAGGAAAAGATCCCTAAGGGCCCATTTATCTATTACTCTGACCCGCCCAAGCCCACCCCTCTAACGTTAAACATAGCCATAGTTACTGACACAAGAGTGAACTGATGTTTAGACTTCATTTATTCTTCTCAGCTTTATTCTGCGCCGCTAATATCTGAACTTGCTGTTAGTCTCAGCAGCACTAACCTCATTTAATGCCTGGCCATGCTCATTTAAAAGGAACCACTCAGCAGTTTAGAAACCAACATGTTCAGCAAACACTAAGTTCTTTTATGTAGGATAATAATGCAAATAGTTGGAAAAAGTTGTATGAATCCATTTCTGTTACCATAGCTGTGCTATTGCATATATTCATACTGCAGACTCCCTGACTGTAGTCATTGATTAGATTTCCATTTTTGAACCCTAACTGGGATCCATTGTTCTTGACCAGGCCAGGTTCAGTTTTTTCTACCAAGCCAATACACCGACTTTTTAACAGTCATGTAATGGATCAGCACTACGAGTGCACTGAGTTCACTGAAGAAAAAAACAGCCGTTCAAACTGGCCGTTAACATGCATCTGATCAGATCAAAGTGGACAGCTCTAACCCGTCAGTTCACACCTGGCATTAGAATGCATCTCCACGAGTTTCCAGTGGCCACTTGTGACTGGATCTCACTTCGCCGCTTTATATGCAAATAAACACGTAACCTTACATAACTTATGTTCACAAAAAAACAATGCATTGGTGGTTTGCAGGAGGTAGCAGTAGTAATATCTTACATATTAGGGAATTTGGGTACATTTTATGAGCCTAAAAAAAACCTCAGGTTATTGTTAGGGCCGTTGTTACGACCCTGAGGTCGTGTTAGCATTTGATCCTGTTTAGAGTATGTGCTACAAATCTTCTGTGGTAGATCTCTCTTTTTCTGTTGTCCTCTGGTGGGTGTGTGTGTGTGAGATGAGCTGCAGGTGAGCTGGTGTGGGTGGCTGATTGCAGGTAGGCGTCGAGGCCTGATCCGAGGAGGTGATTGGTTCCAGTCTCCAGCCACAGATGTAAAAAGCTGGGTTCCTTCAGTCCCAGCGGGCTCTCCTTCCTCAAAACACCACCAAGACTACCAGCATTAGTTAACTTTGTGAGATACTTCCAGTTGTAATAGATCTACCTGTCCAGCCCAGTTTTGGTAGGGGTAGGCGGCACTTTTTATTTAATCCGTTTTCTCCTGTTTCGGCTATAGGAGTCAGGGCTGAGACTTGTCTTTTGTTTTCTTATGTTTAAGTAGGGCAGTTTAGGGCCTCTAGCTCCTTTTTGGTTGTTATTTTTGCCATTGCCTACCCTGATGTTGTTTCTCTGAATAAACCTTCTAGAAGGGCTGTAAATCCCTTATTGCTGGTGGTTTTTGGGGAGTTTGGGAAAGGGGAGCCTCATTATTTGTGTTGCACCGGGTTTCCCCTAGGCCGGGTTGTAACACCGTCAATTGATTAAAATATTTGATTGCAAATTAATCACACATTTTTTGTTTCAATTTTCACATTTGTGCAAAATGCAACTTAAAGGAAGATGTGTCAAGTATTTAATACTCTTATCAACATGGGCGGACTATTTTTATCTTTGCACTGAAATTCTGTAAAAGTTGTACATTTATATTAGTTTATATGCTGTCAATCGATTCAAGTATTTAATCACAATTAATCACATGATTGTCCATACTTAATTGTGATTAAGCATAAATTAATCACACATTTTCCATCCATTCAAAATGCACCTTAAAGGAAGATGTGTCGTAGTAAATACTCCTAACAACAACGGAGAAAAAAAAATCTTTAAAAAAAAAAATATGCTCAAATCATAACATGGCAAATTGCAGCCCAACAGGCGACAACAGCTGTCAGTGTGTCAGTGTGCTGACTTGCCCTGAACTCCATGTGATTGTCATAAAGTGGGCATGTCTGTAAATGGGAGACTTGTGGGTGCCCAGAGAACTCATGTTCCTCACGTATCTTGAGGTCAGAGGTCAAGGAACCCCTTTGAAAATGGCCGTGACAGTTTTCCTTACAAAAATTTAAAGTGTTAGTTAACCTCCTTCCTGACAAGCTAGTATGACATGGTTGGTATCAATGCATCTCTTAGCTTTTCTAGTTTCATATACCGGTATATTCGCCATACATTTTAAAACCCACTCTACCTTTATAGCCTGCTATAACCAAAAAATCATTATTATAATGTCAGCTTTGGACAGCCGTAGTTATTGTCTACCAGCAGTCATTGGGGACCAACTTCAGAGAGACTGGGAGGAGGCAGGGAGTTGTCAGATTTGTGTAGAGCACTGGAATAAAACACTGACACATCAGCTATCAAGCTAAATAACTATTACGGGTATTTTGTTGGGTTGCCACTTGATGCAATGTATATGTCTGGAACTTTTATTGTGAAAGTCAGAACAGAAGGAGTGAATCTGTTATGTGCTGTTGTTGACAACGGGGGAGTATTAGGAGGCCTGACCAGAGTGGCTTGGAAGGTGTAAGATGCAGACTTGGGAAGCTTTGTCCAAGTACAAATAAATGCTTTTACTCACAAGCAACTAGCACCATGCTATCCCGGCAGGTTGATCAAATTAGGTACAAACAAAAGAAAACAAATAAACAGTTAACACGGCTTAACTGAGAGAAACTTAAGTCTAACTTAAGTAATAAAATTTGTATTATCATGTGTAAACAGCTACACTTGACGTCCAATTTACCGCAACCTACATGACTTAAACATGCACACGGAGCTACACACTGACCTCCCATCACCGTAACAGTCAAACAGCAGCTGCTTAAATAAACCCCTCTATCAGCAGAGTCAATCAGCAGCAGGCTGTACCATTCCTGCAGGAAACCCAGAACCTTCTCTGAAAAGAGATGACAAATAAAGTAATTCATTCTCACTAAATTACTAGCAAAACATCTCTGCACGTGTTACTACATAACTTATATTTGCAACCATTGCCAGCTCATCACAGCAAACATATATAACTGCTTTACCCAGATTTACCTCCCCCTCCTGCTTGGTCCATTCCAGCGCCATCACGAATTATGTCACTCAGTGCATAAAATTAGGATTAGGTTTTTTGGTACCTCCTCCTTTTGTCTGAGGAGTATGTGGTGGGTTAGGTAGGTAGGAGAAAAAGAGTGTTTTAATTTAACCAAAAGCTGTAATAAACTGTAATCATACAAACACACACACAAAAAAAACAAAAACACGAATGTGTCTACAAGTTACAGATGACGGAGTTATGGATAAATTAGTATGAAATGTTGCAATGAAAATGGGAGAAAATGGTATGTTGTCACTCACTTTGTCACAGGTAGTATTATAGTGTTTGCCATCATTTTATTACCTTCATAAAGTACAGGCACCGCATAACTCTCAGCTACACAAGCACACACACACTCTCTCACACACACACACACACACACACACACCTATCGGCTGAGTAGGCGGTCCTTCATGTGGCCCAGGACACATTTGCGTAAACACTGCTAAAAGAATGTGGCCATATGCGGCCCACTGATCCGATCGCTCAGAACACTTTTGAATGTGGTCTCAGTGACCCGATCTCAATGCATCTGACACATTTTAATGCCAGGTCTGAACAGGGCTAATGCCCCCCCCCCCCCCACCACCACCACCACCACCACCACCACCACCACCATTCTGTTCCTATCAGGGACCTATCTGTGTCAACAGGCCCTACTCTCTCCTACATCTCCCTCTGTCAGGGGCTATCTGTGTCAACACCCCCATCTCCGTCTACCACAGCTAATAGGCCTGTCAGCGCCGTGACATTGTGGGGTTGAACCACGTGACAGCGCTGGACATCAGAGCCATCGCCCATTAGCGAGCATGACTTGCCTGTAGTGTCAGGACCATGACACGCCCGATTCACTTGCTTACACCCTGACCATGATATCATATTAGCTGAGAGGTCAAGGAGGGGTGACCCTAATGAATACCAATAGGATATGAGTCGTTGACTGGCACATGGTTTTGTGTCAACTGTCCAGTTTTGAAATTGCTGGTGAAAAATTTCACTTCCTCTGCAGAAACCAGAGATACAGCGAGGTCATGATGAGCTTTAACAAAAGGGACGAAAGAGTCAGCAACAAGATGATTAATTAGTTAACAATTTATATTAATGTTCATTGAAAGACCTCCACTTAGAGCGCAATTAATTCTAATTAAAAGAGCGGCTGCGGTTATGTCAGTGGAGTAAAAAAAAAAAAAAAAAAAAACTAACAATATAATCAAGCTAATTAAAAGGGGGTGGTCTGAAACCCTGCAGCTATCAAGAGCCGATGATGCAGGAAAATCAAGTGAAGTTGATCCATGTGTTTATGCACAAACACATAAAAAACAGCTAGTTTTACAAACAAGTCACAACAGTATCTCAATTCATTACAAGTGCAGGTGATTACACAGCAGAAAAATAATAAAATTAAAAAAAAAAAAAAAAAAAAAAAACAGATGAGGATCATGAAGCAAACCTAAATCATAGGTGCAGGGACATTAAAATAAAACTGAACACTACTATAGGTTCATATCGAGACATATTTTCATCTTCCTTTATTTCTCTGCCTTCCCCCATTTTGTTCAAGTTTGAAATCCCCATAAGACAGCAGGAGATTGACGTTGGCTCAGCAGAGTTCACAGTGGAGGAGCTGGTGTGATGCACTGAGCCCACCCAAAACTGTCAAGGCCGACAAACAGCTCGTCTCCTCGCTGACGCCAGCTGAGATATCGCTACACGTGTCACTGCAAATGGACCACATCCTCTGTGTGTGTGTGTGTGATAAGGCCACTCACCTCCATATGACCTGATCTCTCTTTCTCCCTCATTCTACATCCCCACTTTTTGTCACTTTAATTCAATATGCCCTCCATTCCTCCCCACTCCAGACTGCTGCTCCTGCCGCACACACACACACACACACACACACACACACACACACACACACACACATGCAAATGTTGAAACAGAGGAAAAACTCTTAGATAAGACTCCCTGAGCCAATCGCCCTTCGCTACTTTTACTCGCTGTGACAACCTTCTGTCCATCAAACGCCAAAATTGTCGTCGCCGTTGCCTTATGTCTGATGGTGTTCGGTGTCACACACCAGCTTTAGCTTGTCACACTCCATCTGTCTGTTAGCCTGTCACTCCTCCGTGGCCCCGCTTTCAATCAAGCCTGACAGTCAGCTTGTCCCCGAGCCGTCTTTTGGTCTCCCCGTCCATCAAACGCCAGTTTAATTTGTTCATCAGTCCGTGAGTCCTTTTGCCGGTTTTCCTCTCAGTATCATGGGACCTACTCGAAAACAACCATGCGCTAACACTTACATAACTGACTGACATCCCCTGATTGAACCTGTTCGGCGGTGACATGTCCCAGGCTACCTTGATCTCATGGCTGGTTTGGGAAATGATGGAAATGGATGGGAGGAACTTCATTCTCTTTCTCTCTCTCTTCTCTCTCTCTCTCTCTCTCTCTCTCTCTCTCTCTCTCTCTCTCTCTCTCTCTCTCTGTCTCTTTTTTAATCTAACTTTCCGTGTCAAAACGTCAATTCCACACCGAGGGGATGTGACAAGCTCCAGGGCCCGGGGGGGACGGCTCCAAATAGAGGGCCCTGGTACAAATTGATTTTGATTTTCCTCCAAATCAGTCAAAGTGTTTAGCTTTAATGCGAGCTGATCAGAGAGCCACTTGGAGCACGACAGGACGGGGAGAGCGGGACAGTAACTGGGGAGATTAGCCCTGTCACTCCAGAGATCAGTGGCCGTCACTGTTGCTCACACACAGACACGCACTTCCTCTAAACGTTCTGGGTTTCTCAAATCACACACATCCAGTAGCACACAGAAATTGTCATTAGTCACACTTATGGTTGTAGCACTCATGTACATGCTTGTAAAGACACACAAATGATGATTTGAAGTTCACGCAGCCACACTACTATCGTCAAAACACACCTTCTCTTCTTATCACTGTATCTGTCAGCTGTGTGGTGGAGACAACAAGGTAGAGCACAGTTTCCAAAACCCTACTGGATCTTTTACATAACACAGCTGCATACTGCAGAGGAGTCATGCACACCAAAACACACAAAAACACACACGACTGTCTTTTAATGTAGCCTATGTAGATGATACTGGGTAAGTGAGTAGAGTGAAGCTCTGCTGACACTGTCATACATATTCAGGGAATGCTTATCTTTTAAGAGTAGTTTGTTTATAGCAAGAGTCCACATGAGCACATTTTAATGCCTTCTTTAACCCTGCAGGTGCATTCGGAGTGGATTTTCATAACACTGATGTGCTAAAGGGCATTTTGGTGGTAGTAGCTGTTTACAAAGTGAGTGAGGTAGGGAAAGTGATGTTCGCAGTCTCACCCTTCTGATAAAAGTGGGCCAGAAATTTACACCAAAATGTGTTTACAACAGGGGTGTTCAAACCTTTCATGCCAGTGGAGCAGTCAGTGGAGCTTCGGTGGAGCAGTTAGCAAAGAATATTTTCAATAAGTGAAATTTAATTTATTGTTCCATTACATCAACACCCAGCAGCAAAGCTATTCCACCATTTTTTATTTAAAGTGTCTACCGGATGCAAGTAAAACATCCACCTACAAAGTGCCATACAAAAGTAAAACATTTCTATTCTATTGTCATATTAAATCTGTCTACTGAAATGGCCTGTGTTGATCATCAGAAATATTATGGATATAATAAGCATCTCCGGTCCAAAATGACGGCAGCAGCTGGAGTTTTCTCTCTCTGCTTCTATACTTTGGTTTTAGGTTCCTGCGAATTTGCATCACAGAGAACCTGACTTGGTTATCTGAGAAAGCTCAGAAATGGCTGTATTTCTTAAGTAAACTTAAAAAAGCAAAATTCCAGTGTGAAATTCTTGTCAACTTGTTCAGAGGAGCAGAGAATATCATAATATCATTGCTACCCATCTACTGATGTGACTTAGAGGTACATCTACACTCGCACACACAGATGGATGAGGAGAGGAAATGCTGAGCCCAGTTAGAGCGGTGGTGGTGATCACTGTGGTCATAGACCAGAGGTGCACTGAGAGCACACTGCAGGTTGAGCCCTGCCTCCCCCAACAACCCACTTTGAATCAAAGCTTTGAATATTTACATTTGTTTACTACCGAACCCCTGGAGCCCCAAAAATGCTACTCTCTACAGCCCTGGCATTATGTATTTCTGCCCACAAAGTTGTTGTTTGTGGATTTTTGTGTCACTGCCCACCAGAGATGTTTTGACCAATCCATCCTCAATGAGTTTTGGGTGCATTTCCACCTGTACTTTCATGTGGTCAAGTATCATCAGATTGCAATCCGATCACCCAACACCCATTCTGATGTCAGGTGAAAGGGGGTAATAGTTAAGATGTGACCAGTCAGGAGTCAGGAACGTCTTTTTTGTGGAGATCGAGTTTATCTTCAAGCAAAGCATATTGAATTTGATTTTGCACAACACTGTAATTTAAAGAGCCCAATAGCCCTAAGAACTGTGTTCACATGAATGGTTCTGCGCCTATCGATTTAAGTCTAGAAAGTACTAGTAAGTACTAGAAAAGCTGCTAACCTTAACCAAGTATTTTAGTTGTCCAGCCATATCCATACCTCAACTAGGGCTGTACCCAAATGTAACCAAATTGACTGAGAGTTAACTTCTGTACTTAAATCTTCATGTGTTTGTGGTTGATGCTTTTTATGAGAAATATATTATTCATGGCCATGCTCCATGCTAAACTCCTATAACAACCTACATGTCTCATGTGTCACCTGTAAGACTCACAATTATGCCACTGTTCATCGTCTGTAACAGCTCAACATTCCCTCACAGTCAGAGAAATAAAAAAGTGTGTGTTCTGGTCATAGTTCAATTAGTTCCAGCCTGGCTGCTGACAGCAGTGTCAGCTGAGGAGCCAATCACACCGGACAGAACTAACATTCAGCGCTGGACTGGAGACCGACGGAGCAGCAGACAGAAACGAGTCACGCTGCTTTGCGTTGCACTGCCCTCCATTGCAATGCCCACTGTTTCCATCACAGCTAGTTTTTGTAGTTAAGTAATTTTGAGACAAACACTGGTTTGTTAAAGTTTACAGCCTGTCATGCTGTTATCTGCTGCGTACTATGATGCAGCTAAAGAAAAGTGCAGTGATGCGACGGACAAAATGCAAGTCGACTCAGGGGCTTCTTGGCTGACGATTGGCAGCCCTAACCTCAACCTTAGTTTACTAAGATCACAATCTTTCCATAAGCTTGTGGCCAGACACAGATATTGTAGAAAGTACAATTTTGAAATTGAACATAAAAAATTGAATATAATCCAGGGTTTACAGTAATAACATTTTTGTTTCAATGGGACTACATGGAGAAATTCACTCCTAATTGATCAATTTGAACACACCTATTGTAACAGAGTGATTCATTTAATTTGTGCAAATTCAGCCACTAAAGTAATATTATAGTCTGTGCTGATTAACCACAAATAGACTGTAGCTACACATGCTACCCGTAGCTAGCTAGCAACAACCGATCCCACAATTTATGGAAAATCAAGAAAACTCCACTTAAGTTGAAACATTTTCATCCTGTGTGTTTGACTCAATTTATGTGACTCGGTGTCCACCTGCATTCTTCATTTACTTATTATGCAAGTGTGCATGCAGCTTGAGCACTTTGTAATACCAAGGTGGCAACCTCCGGTTCCGAAGCCAATACGTTAAGTGCCTTGAACTTGCATTCTTGCTAATATTCAGTCGGGGGACGACTCCAAAAGTCCAATGGAGAAAATGACCCAACTTCTCACTTACTTTATTACCTCAGTAATCATTTTAAACATGGGTTTATGGTCTCAATTGCTAGTTTCATGTCTTCTTCAATACAGCATGATGTTGATTTAGTGAATTATGATGCCATTTAGAGTCAAATAGAACATAAAGTGGGGTATGCTTTAGGGCATGATTGACAGTGACACTACCACAGTGTTGTGTAGTCTGGGAGTTGTTTGTGTTTCTGTCTGAGAATATTAACCCTTGCACAGTGTCTTTGCAGTTCATGAAAGTTAATTGTAACATTTTGGTTGCCTAAAAATGTCTTATTGTGTGTTCAGTTGTACTTAGCTCAACTCTCTTGTGTCACAGCTTGTTCCAAAAAACCAAGATGGCAACGGCCAAAATGCTGAACTCAAGGTTTCAAAATGGCAGTTCACACACCAAAGAGTGACGTCATGGTGACTGCGTCCACTTCTTATATACAGTCTATGATTATAACATTTTTCCAAACCTGGATAATCAACATAAATCAAAAGGCTTCAAAACCCAAAACTCAAATCTCTCTGACGTGTTATCTGGTTGTTGTGGTTGAGGAAGAAATGAGCTCCTTTTCTGCATACTTTCATTTCACTTTGATTCATACATTGTAGGAGGCACATGACTGGTTGCTGCACACCATCACACTGTAGCTGAGAAAGTGCAGCGTTGGGCATGGCCATGGACAAGATGCCCCTGGCCTCAGCACTCAGTACATCTCCTTGCGCCAGTGTCTGCTCATTTGCAAGAGCTTGATGGCCTTGAATTCTCTGAGTGGATGGGAAGTGACAGCATCAAAGTCTGAGCTGAGCCAGTCAAACTTCACAGCCCCTCCTGTCAGCAAGAAAATCCCACAAGGAGGGAGGGAGGCAAGTTGAGAGAGAGGGAAGAAGAGAGCGACAGACAAAGGAGAAGTTTTAAGTGAGGCAACACAGCTCAGCCTCATCATTGCAGTGCACCAACCAACCACTTCCTATTACCACAGACCATGTCAACTTAGTGGTCTTCAAACACTAAGAGGTAAAAAGCCTCTTGCGTGACAGTAACACTTCTCTTTGAATATATGCATACATGTCCATGCTCATATACAGCCACATATTTCTTACTCCTAGCCCGATCTTACTTTCATGCCAGTTTAAGTTGCGTTATGTTTTTTTATGGACTTTAAAAGGCCAGAGAGAGGATCAGAGGCCTGTTTCCCATGAGGTCAGCACTTTCCTCCAGCGCCAGGGATGAGCTTTAAGGTGCCTTGTAATGTGCAAGGAGATGGGATCTAATAGATTGATACACAGGTTTTGACATGCTATTTGAGCATGCAGGCCTGCTGTAATTGGCCACGTCATCATGCATTAAATTAACGATATATAGAGGAGTGCCCTGAGACGAGTGTCTTGGCCCGATCCGTCAGCCATCAGTGCAAAGTGCATGTGACAGGCCTCTCTAAGAGGAGGAAGAGGAGTGAGGGGAGGAGAAGGAGGAGGAGGAGGGAGGTGCTTTTTTAGAGTATTACTCTGATTGACATCTGAGCTCAAACTCTTTGTCTCTTCCTCTACTTGCTGGCTTTGTTTCTAGTCATCTAGAAGCCATTCAGCCATCATGCAGTCATTCATACCTGGGATGCCAGAATAATGCACTGCAATAACTAGTTCACAGGATAGAAAACCAGAGGTACTTTCAATGTTGGGAAACTACTTAAAGTTACTGCAGATTTGCCAGAAACTCCTTCAGTTCATTGACAAGTCCACCATGGACAGACCCAGATCTGGCTTTGCTCCCACCTTTGACCTGCAGTTGGACCTCCGGTGGGATGCAGAGAGCACTGCGCCCGGCAGCAGCGGTTCCTCCTCCGGCCAGGAGCAGAGCTTTGCCTCACCGCTTTGCTGGTCCCTGCTGGAAGCCAACACCGACACTACGCTGCTGGGGGCCCAGGCCATATTGCTGGGCCCACTGGAGGGAAGGGAGGTACCAGAACCAGAGAACCAGATCCAGGACTGAACAGGGCAGACTGTCAGACCCTGCTGCAATAAAATGAGGGGTTTTCTAAAGGGATTCCAGTGCTTGGAAACACTACCACATTTGTCCACAGGGACCACCAAAATCTAAACAAAATCAAAATGTCTTGTAGAAAGATATCACAACTGCATCAGTCCAACTACAACCCAAAAGTCAAATGTCAGTACTGTTGTTCACTCAAGACTGTGTTTGAAGGGAGGGCCCTTTAAAATAAAACAATGGGTTAATACAACTTCATAATTTTGTACAAGCCAAAGCCTTCGCTAAAACCTCAGAATGTGGCAATGAGCATGGTAATGAAACAAACTCCCAAATTAGTGACCTTTTTTGAAATAGAAAATTAAGAGGAATAGTAAAATTACAACCCAACTGTCCACTGTTTACATCCCCTATAACATGCAGTCAGACTCGCTGGTACCTGTCACTTGTTTCTAACTGACCACCCATGTTTGTTGCTCCCTTGGACCCATATTGTGTTGCTACGTTCTGAGATCTCGTAAATTTCTACAAGTGCAATGTCATCATAAATAAATTGATTGCACGAGTATCAAAAGTAACACTAAGTTGTAATATACCATATTTTTCCTTTAATTGAGGGACACATATTGAGGAAGACATATTTATCATGACATAATTTATGATTGTTACATAATCCAAGTTTCTATTCATTTGATTCTTTCTTTTTGCATTCATTCAAACATTACCCAATCTACCCAAATCTGTTGTCAGGAAAGGTAACCAGTTTATAGGTATATTAAGATAAACATACAGAATTAACAACAGACCAATAGGATAGTGAAATGAAAAAACTGAAAAAAATGTACATACAAAACAGTACGTGAAGCAGCTGTGATATGTCAGTACTCTTGTAGCAACAAGCCTGGACCCCTTTGTTAGGTAGGAAGGCACATTTGAACATGTTCTTGGTCAATTAACACCGACACTTACAATATTTCATTGTTGTGGCCATAGTTGGCAGCGATGGAGCTCTGTTAACAGGCAAAGAAAATGACCATTACAGCAATGCAACATCAAATATGAAATAGAGTTTATCTCCATGACAGAAAGGAGATGGACTTTGATTGGACATTCACTTCTATCTCCGGACCTTTTGTCAAAATCAATAGAGCATAGAACATCTCTGGTGGATTTACAGTATATACTGTCCACAATGAAGGTTAAGAGGCTTTGATATTTAACCCAATACAAAACTATAAAAAAATAACACTTATCTTCTTCTAAAATTGGAGGCACAACCCTTTAAAAACTTCTGCATTAAGCACACAGGTGCAGCAGTAGCAGAAAGGGGAAAATAAACTGTTAAACTAAACCAGAACAAAAGCAACGTGTCACTGAAATGATTTGATTTGAATCATTTCAATTAACATTATCAGTTTTTTCCCCTGTTCCTTTAAGCTCATTTTAAACTGCAAACTTTGATCAAAAGCAACCTGGACATAATTGGAAGCTCTAACAAAATCAGGTACCTGTACGCAAGTCAAAGCTGTCATCAAGTTTTGTGAGTGAGACTACTGGCAACTGAAATTTCCAGCAGGCCATCACACCAATCAATGACAACATATGGAGCTTCTCAGCATGGGTAGCTTTTAATGACATTATAATCAGTCAAACAAGGCCTCAATTCAAAGAAAAGAATGGAAATGCTATTATTAGCTGCCACGGAAATTAGAGTTGGACTTTGCTCAGGTCTGAGCAAATGGTGCCCAGATAAGTTTGCATGGTTGAAGAAATGATTAAAAAGTCTCACCTCGGGCCCCTTCTCACCTTCAGCCTGCCTGATGCTTCATGTGAATGGCATATGTGTGCGTCCGTATGTGTGCGTGCATATACACCCACTTGAGTGTATGTGAATGTGATGGAAACACTGACTCCTCTAATCTTTAAATTACCTCCAAAAAAGAGAGCGCTGACCTTTACACTGAAGTTATATAAAGTTCAATTTAACAAGCCTCTCCTCTATGATTTATTAACCTGAAATCTGAAGTGGAGCCTGTTTCTTTACTGCTGTGCCACTTGGTTTGCTGCAAGAAGTCATGAGCATGGAGAGAAGTATCACCTGTGGAGAATTTTAAGTTCAAGCTGAGCCTTTCCAAGTCCATACTGGGGTGTGTGCTACATGCTCTCTTTCTGTTTTGTCTCAGCTGTTCCCCAGATGAACATTAGTGCTTGTATATTAGCTCAAGTGGCAGCTCAAAAATGACTCAAGCATTGAAAAGCGATCATGAAAAGTGAGTCATGCTTCTGTGCCGTTATGTGTCAGTTCATTTCCCCTTCTTTGGTCCTCAGTTTTCTTTGGCTGCACCTCTTTACCCACTCCTCTCTTGTTAAAGAGCCCTCCCATCCTCCTCCCTCATCCCTCTCACTGTACAGCCCAAGCTCAAAAGAGCAGGTTTGTTTTCTTAAGACTGGGGAGAAAGGAGGGGCGGTTGTAGAGTCAAGTAAGATGGAGCGAGACAGGCTGAGAGGACAGAGGTAAACAATTGAGTTGAGAGGGTGAATGACGAGAGAGAGAGAGAAAGGGGAGGATGGGAGGAGGGAGATCTCCACAGAGCAGCCATGTGGTGTTTGAAGCAGGAAGCTGGCTAGACAACACAGGCAGCTTTATTCTGCAGACACAATGAGCGAACGCTACAATAGGAGTCATGCCGAGAGCAGGCCCGCACTACACCGAGGCGCACACACGGGATTAAAGTGAGCACGCACTTCCAACATCCATGCCGTGAAAGGAAAGGGAGGGGATATATCTTACACTCCAGAAGAGAAAGAACACAAAACGCTATCTGTTTGCGCTTCCTTTGATAAAGACCTTTTTTTTGGATAGTATGATGTTTGCTCACACTTTGATAATAGCTGTGGGTGCTTTGTGACGACGGAGCACCTATATGCCATTTTGAGTGATGATCCCAGAATTAGGTTGAATGAGAGGGAAAAAAGGGAACAAGTGGTGGAACAAACATCATTAAACAAACCTTGTGTCCAAATTGTCTGTTTGTGATTCAGTGGGGATTTTTCAAACCGGTCTCACGGGGAAGGCGTATAAATACATAATAAATACATAATTTCATGGACATTCTGCGTGTCATGAGTACACAGTTTAGAGTTTTTGTGTGTCATTTGTACGGTATGCAAACTTATGAAGTTAGGTTGAAGCAAGAAAACCACTAAGCTAGGGTAAGGGAAAAACATCATGGCTGGGCTTATTATAAGTGAGTAAATTAAGTAAAACATATTCAGAGAGACCTGTAGAAAACATAAACCAAAAACATGATAGTTAGTCACGTGAAAAATGTCACCAACGTAACTTACAAAACAAAACACCAGTCAGCAATGATCTTAAACACGGGTCTCCTGGTTAATAGTTTGGTGTTTGTTGGGCTCATACACCTCCCCACCTGCCCACCTTAAGTGGTCCTCGCTTTTTATACTACATTACTAACTCTTAGTGTAACATTTATATGCAGATGTGTTTACATTGCAGTCAGTACAGGATACATGGCATACAAAAGACATGCAGAAATCCATAAAGGTGTATTTATTGGTATTTATATGCTTTTCATGTAAATGGGCAGGGATTTCTATATATTTTTTAATCCTCCTTTCCCTCAGTACACCTGGGCCTTGAAGCCACTCTCCTGCTCTGTGTTTCTAAAGCTGTCGAGACAAATTTGCATAGAAAAGCCGTTTGCATATCAAACAGCTGGGATGCAGAGCTCACATCATCTTTCATTGATTTACAGGGAGATGCATGTTGCGCTGACACGCTGGAGTGCATGTCCCCTTTACCTCCATCTGCCCTTTGTGGGCATATCTTAAACGATTACCGGCGGCTGCAGCGAGTGTGTGTCTGTTCATAGTGCAACAATGTGTGCTCTTGTGCGACGGACAATGTGCGCGTGAACGCACAACAGCGGACCTTCACTCCTTCTCCCACATACACACACACACACACACACACACACTCACACTCACACTCCCGGTCAGCCCTCTTTCTTGACAGGGTGCAGTGTGGCTGTTAATAAGGGTATTCGTCACGCCAGCAGCTCGCCGTGACAGCGCTCTCTCCAACCGGCCGCCTCACAATTGTCCCTCAAATATGAACTTATCATTTAATTACAGTTGGGGGGGCTTGATTGCCTTGTCAAGATGCAGGTTAGTTAAGAGAAGAGCGATCTCGACCAGTGACGACCTCGGTGTCCTGACAAGTGTCCAACTCATCACAGGATCATCTAAAGCTTCACATACGCACCGCAATGAGATCCCATTTCTCTGCCTCTTCTTTCTCTCCTGTTCTTAATCGCATGGTTTTTAACTTGTAACCCTTTTAGCAGGCTTTGCTCCAAAGAAAAGTTGCCTTCAGGAGTGTATTTTCCACTGTACCTCTGCAGTTTCCTGCACAGCAGAATCACGAGGCGTCAGCAAAATGCCGACTCTCATTCACACTAGTTTATGAATAACTTGGGCTTTAAATTCGGAATCAGAATGTCAAAATATGAGAGACCTTTTGGACCTTCGGGATTTCAACGTTACAAATACATCTAATGAAACACAAGCTAACGACTGAGGCTGCAACACATCCCCATTTGTTTTTAATCAAGAACGCTGTTTTGTATGAATTCAGAGTTTCTCTGGTGGGTAAGTGTTGGCTGTTTTACATGTTGAAATCCCATTCCTTTTGCTTGCCCTAAATTAGTCCAGTGTCTGAGGTAATGAAATCACTCACGACATTAGGAAGTAACTTGGCATTCCTTTTTATTTCCTGTGCACTGTTTAACAGTTCTCCTGGGGGAAACAGGCTCTTGCCAATGAAAGTTCCACCCTGGCATGAGCTGAGCCTTCACAAATGAAGACATATGTCACTAGGAGAGAGAGAGACTGCAGCAAAAAGGCCTGGAGAAGTTTTTAAACCAGCACATACCTCTCTGTTAACAAAAAGGCCTCATAAATTCAACCTTTCCAATGAGACACAAATGAAATTTGGAGCCTGAAGTTTTGGCCATTTCTCTCCTGGATGATTGGAATGAATATGGGGTAGTTAAAGTTTAATATCCTATTATGTGTGTCTGTTTAACTTGCCTGGTTGCCCGGACTGTCAGGGACCTCTCTCTCCTTTCTTTCTTTCTTTGTCTCTCGCTCTCCGAGTTTTTCCAGTACTTTCCAGAGCTTATGAGCATTTGCAACGGCCCAAATATGCTTTTTCATTCAACATGTTTGTGCGTCCAGAGTAAAATTTGTGTCATTTCAGAAGGTTGAGTCTGTTGCTGCTGGTGTGTCACACAAAAGTGCACGATGTATAAACCAGCTAAGAATGAGTCATTTCTATTGACAAATGGAAAAATCTAAAATCAGCTGGATACCAATAACAGCAGGGCTTCGGCTTCTTATATGACTTGAAGCCACAATTTGTGCAACAATTTAGTTTGCAGGGTATTGTGTATGACAAACATTAAAGGGTGAACTATATATTTCTTCTCCACCCCAAAGGGAGCTGCTTGAAATATCTTGCTTGAAGTCCTGTCTTTTCTTCCGTAATGTGGTTATGTCACCAAGGTTGTGGGCCAACTGACCAATCAGAAACATTAAAACATACAAATACTCTCATAGAAACTAAAAAATATAAGTATGAACTTGATAATAAGCACCATAGGTCCTCTTTAATATACAGTAGCTGCACTAAAATTTTGAGTAGTTATAAAACACTATTGGTACTGGACTAGAGCCGATACTGATATGAATATCCAAAACTAACTAAGTTTATACTTAGACACTCTTTATGAAGTTATAAATTGTCAATGACAGCCAGAATTATTTTTCCACAAACTGGCAACCAAAATGTTCAGATATGATGTATAAACATTTAATAATGACATTTACTTACAACCATTTTTAGAAAGTGGCACCGAAAATGTAATATTAACATATCAGATGGTGTTAACCAGTAGTGGATTTGAGGGGGATGAGAGGAGACATCATCCCCCCTTGTTAACCTGCCACCCCCCTTCTCCAGCCCCTAGTTAATGGACCTTGTTGAAGTTCGACTCCATGGCCCTGACTGTGGCTCAGTAGCCTAACTGTGCTGTGTATTGATGAATCAATGGCGCTGTCTGTGGTGCTGACATAGCAGACGGATTTGTAATTGCGACTTGTGACAGTCCCGTCGTTCTGTCAGTTGCGTCCTTGATGTAGAATATTCTCTACACTCTATAGCTACAGGGGCAGTTCGCTACTAGTCGCTGGTGAATGAAATGAACAGGATCCTGTATAAAATTAAGATATTTTATTTTTGCTTAATGTAACCAGAAAAGTCAATTGCAAACCAATTCACATTTACAATGACAATCTGGCCAAGAGAAACACTGCCTACTGGTGTAAACGTAAAACTCAACTTCTCAAAACTTTCTCATCAGATTTCTACATGTGTGCATGTGAATGACTTTGGACCAGAAGAGTAATGCTGCCATGAAAAGGAAAGAACTAATTAGGAAAGATCTACTTTCTACATCCAAGTAAAAGCAGCCTAACTTGTGTCTTAACCGATGCACAGAAAGACAAGAAGCAGTTGGGATATGATTGTATGCAGTGTTCTACTTCAGACAGGTCACACTCCTACAGCCAATATGTGGTGCTGTCTACTAATTTCTTTTAATAAAGTGATATATATATATATATATATATATATATATATATATATATATATATATATATATATATATATATATATATATATATATTATTACCTGGATTTTTTTCCTCTCCCCCACCATGTGATAAACCTGGTAATGCGCTGAATGCACCGTACACACATTCCACATCTGCATCATATTCTGATGTGACAAGCGTGGAGGAGTAATTGATTACATTAATAGCTAATTGCTGGCTCATAATTGGATCTGACTCAATTAAAAAATCTCTGGGTGATAGTAATGAAACAGGGCGCTCCGGCTGAGCGGGTGGCGGCGCGACCACGCTCGCTGGCGTGCCACAGGCAGAGAGAGAGAGAAGGGTGGAGGGGGGGGGGGGCTCTTGATACACCTGCAATGCTAAATCATAAGCGCCTCACTAGATAGAGGCCGGCCTGGGAATGCTTTGTGCTGTTTTTGCAATTCCTCAATGCGGATTTATATCTTTTGCTTTGGGAAAGGTTGTAATATTTCACCAGGCGTGCGGCAGTGGGAGTGCACACGCGAGGATTTGGAGTGTGAGGAGGGGGGGCGTGTGGGAGGGTTTGGGGTTGCTGGAATACGGTATCAGCATATATTGTAATTTCATTTTGATAAGGCCATGCTTATAGCCGGGTATGGCTCATCTTGAGCAGAGTGATGCGGGTGTTATTTTACATATTCCCCCAGCTCAGGGACACTGAGGCGCCATCATTAGCGTGGCTGCGCTAAAAGGGGATAGGATCTGCAAATTAGGACAGGTGCTCAGCTAGTGTCGCTAGCACAACACACTGGGATGCCGTGATAACACACAAACCTGGCTTGAAGTCAGTTTATTTTCTGAAAATGCAGATTTGATGTGTGCTGATATTTGTCTCAGTACATGTGTTTAGTTGAGTTTGTATGCAAATAGGTGCACATTAATATTCACGGCCAAGTGTGTATCTTGTGTCTTAATCTTCATGTATGTGTGTAAATGTGTCTGTGCATCTTTGTATCTTTCATTCCTCGTGTGTGTGTTGTACTCCCTACCTCCGCTGCCCTGTCAGAATTTCCTTTCAAAGCCGTCTGATCGGGTCGGGCCTCGTCAGCCTGTCACCAAGGCCTATTTCATTAGGGCTGCCGCTCTCCGTCCGTCCGCCCCGCCGAGCACAAGAGCTCAAACACATGCGCAAATTAAATCAACATCCAAACTCACTCCCATACACAAAGCAATTTAAATGATATTCATTAGAGCGATGACAAGTCCTGATGAGCCTTTCAGTACTGCAGAGAGGAAGGGAGAGAGACTGAAAGACTCCCCCCACCCCACCTCACCCCCATCAGCTCTTTGCCAACTCTGTATCATGGACATTCAGGTGTGGCGGCCATCAATGCCGCTCTACTTAAATAAAAGAGAAAAAAAAAAAAATACCCATGGTGCAATGAGCTTTCTTGTTTGTCTCAGTATGCAGCACTCACATGTCCAGTCCACCTCACTACATCAGAGCCATTCATTTTATCCTGCATTGTCTTTCTGTCTTTGCAATGTACTGTGTGTCCTAAAAAAGTATACGTCTGGTATGCTTGCCGACCTCCCTACCCCATAGGATGTTATGACATTGGAATATTCATATATACATAATATATATATACATAATATTCATTAAAATAGCAAAAAAAAAAAAAAAGCTGCTGGGTACTGTAGTTTCAGCCGGTTCTCAGTCACAGGGTGTCAAATACAGAGGCTTTGTCCCAGCCATAGGCATCTTTTAGTACCAGGTGTTCCATTAACTACAATGTAAACCCATCCACGGCAACAGTAAATGCTCCGAGAGTGTGGTGACGTATTTATTACTATGTATTGGGGAGATGGGAGGAGAGGTGGATGGGTCCAACTAACACAAGGATTTTATCCAGGAGACTATTGTTCATGTCCCTTGCGTCACGTTACAACTGTTCACATACTTGCCAACCCTCCTGATTTTCCCGTTTTTCTTTGCCCTCTCTCGGTTTCCTCCCGAGGTCACAGTTCTCTCATGTTTCTCCCGATTTATGGCAAATTTTCACACTTTTTTTTTTCTCCTTTTCATTATCTTAGCCTGTTTCTGAAACTGAACAGTGTGTATAATCCCAACTGTTCCCACCCGGACGACAATAGGGCTACACCACCTCTGGTTTCCCGGTGGAAAAGAACTCACTCTATGCTCACGACACAGTGCAACTTCATGGTTAAGCTGCACTCGCCACAGCGTGCAGCGCCCAAAGTGGGGCTTTGCTTGATGTAGCGAAAAGCTGTCGTGGCGCTGCGCAAGCCATTGGAAGTAATGGGTTTCAGAGCGCAGTGGTGCCATTATCGCATATCTCTGAAAGAACCTTCAGTGAGTGAGAGAAGGAGAGGGAAATTGAAAGTACTGAGAAAAAATACTCAAGTATGGGCGAAAAGGGGGCTGCAGTGGTTAGCGCTGTCGCCTCACAGCAAGAGGGTCGCAGGTTCGATTCTGGCTTGGGGCTCTTCTGTGTGGAGTTTGCATGTTCTCCCCATGTAAGCGTTTTTTTTTTTCTCCAGGTGCTCCGGCTTCCTCCCACAGTCCAAAGACATGCAATTTAGGTTAATTGATGACTCTAAATTGCCCATAGGTGTGAATGTGAGTGTGAATGGTTGTCTGTTTATATGTGCCCTGTGATAGACTGGTGACCTGTCCAGGGTGAACCCTGCCTTCGCCCAATGCCAGCAGGGGTCGGCTCAATCCTCCACGCAACCCCTAACGGGATAAGCGGTTGAAGATTGATGGATGGATGAATATTGGTTTTGACAAAGATTCCCATGCCAAGTTCACACCGGAGGAGGAATATAATTCAGTTTTCTGTCCTGGGAATTAAAATCAAAAGATTAACTTTAAAAATGCTGTTGCAGTGGACTTGTAATCTTGTTATTTTCATGTTTTTAAATTCACCAGAATGCAGGGAACAAAGTCTCTGAAACTCAGATTTTTCTGGGGGAGGACCACCAGGCCCACCGCTTTGGTTTTGACATCCTCCTTTTTTTAAGGTCTCACGGTTGGCAAGTATGGCTGTTCACTGGTGTCCCATGTTCACAACATTCAGTGTCATTTTCTCAACCATGTAGTTCTTTCCTAGGCCTTTCCTGTTTTTTTTGTCCAGTCCTAAAGTGAAACCAAGGGGTGTGACAACGTGGGAGTATGTGACAGACATGGGATGACAATGCTTTGGTAGTTTTTAAGGGTGTTTTCAGCCGGTGACTGACACCAATACTTCTCTGATGCACACTGACTCTGATGTGTGCACTCTGATGCATGCAAAAACACTCAGGCTTCTAAGAGTTAAATTTGCATGTAAATGCATATAAATAAAATGTTCATGCATATGAGAGAAGTCAAATAAGCCATAGTCTGACCATAACAAATACAGACCCTTGCCTGGTTTGAACTTACTCATTGTGTCAGGGCCCATCGGGTACCAATGGCAGACATCTAGTATACTGATTGGTCTCAGTAGTGAGTGCACATTTGAGTGTAGATATTTCTGTATAGTTCTTCAATTTGTAACAGCCTGTTCAGATGTGTCAATCACCTCCACGCTTGTCGCCATTTTTTTTTTCTGGCTGTCATGAGAAAATGACATTGGGCAAAATACACTGGTCAGTGTGGACACGTTACTCTTTTCACCTATGATGTTTTTGAATACCTTTGCACCTACACGTGATGTGCGTCTAATTACGCTCCTTCCAGAAGGAGGAGAATGTCCCCATTCTTTCCGCCTACAAACCTTTGACTGACTGGCTCAGTTGTCTTTCCAACCGTGGAAACAGACCAATTTTGAAATTAAAGAAATTTGAAGAAGTGGCATTTCAGAGGTCTGGTTATTGATACATCCAGGATAGCAGTGAGTGTTTAGGGCAGCAGTGTGTGTTCATGGTAATGATGGAAGATGTTGGTCAGTAGAACAATGTGGCTCTTTGAGGTTTTCAATAGTTTTTGGACCACGATGGAGCTGACATTTATCAGGCTTTGGATACACAGACAACACTTGTTAGCAGGATACATTCAATGTTGGTTTTGGTGTCATCACAGGATTTGTTGACAATAACAAACAATGTAGAATATCGCCGGCCTCATTCTTTAACATCTGTAAGTCGTTTACTTTCCATCTAACACTTGTGGTAATTATCATATGTATAGCTATAGCCATGGCAATTCAGCACTGTCAACTGATTGTGAAACGTCACAGCCTCTCCTCTCTCTCCCCCTCTATTATTTTCTCTGTCTTTTCAGGCACAAGCCAATTAATTCAGGCCTCTCCTCACAGCCCCTAATTAACCCCTTCAGGACTGGAATTATGCTTAACACTGGTGATTGAGGCCAAGCCTGAAATTACCCATCCTGCTCTGTCGTAATGACAAAATTCACATCCTTAGTTTGAAGTGTGCGTGTGTGTGTGTGTGTGTGTGTGTGTGTGTGTGTGCCCCCACACAGTCTTTTTGTGTTTGCGTCTGATACCTCTTGATTACCACTATCCCTTTGTTAAAGCTACATGTATGCATTACCCCCTTCTCTCATTAGCATGTGCATAAAAGCCATGGACTCTTTTTTACATGCATGCACACACTGCGGGTAGTATGCTCTACATTGTGTGGCATATGTAATATGTTTCTGGTGCCATTAGAGGCCTCTAGGCCCCACGGAGGGCCAATCCTCTTTTTCTTTCCTGCAAGAGGACAGCCACACACACACACACACACACACACACACACACACACACACACTGGCTCTGATGTTGTAATCAATTTGTGCCAGACGTGGTCTGGACGTGTGTGTTAATTAACGTTCTTGTGGGAGGAAATAATTTAACTGCGATAATGAGCTTGAAGAGGAGCAGTGTAAAGGGTGTGATCTCCGGGATACCAGGCAAACAGAATAGGGAGCGCCTAACCCTCCCTCTCCTGACTCCGGCCGGTCATGGAAAGCACGAGAAGTGAGTTTGGAAAGTGGCTGCAAATTAAAACTGGTAGTATCAATTGAGATTTTTTTTGTGTGTGTAGCATGTGGCATGATCAACAGAAATTGAATACAATATTAATAAGTATGTTTTTTTAGTGTATAATCACCTGATAACAATCGTTGGGTTTTTGAGCCGTCAACATAAGGAGCTGGTCCTCTTCACAGAGCTGGCTGCCATGTTTCGGTCATAGCCCAGAACGAACAAACCAAACATTGACTTCAGATAGAGCCATTCACGTTTTCATATTTTTACACCCTAGTTCTCCAAGAGGTTTGGCACTTGGAAAAGTTTCAGTTGGTTGCAATCTCACAGCTTGATGCCACCAAATCCTGCACACTGCACTTTTTAAGTGGCAATAGGTTTAATCTTTATGGTATCATTGGACAAAATATCTATAATAACGTAATGTAATTCAAGTGTTCTCAGAGTAAACTAGACTTTTTGACTCGGTTTCCTGGCTTTAGAAAATCTAGTCTGTGAGGGGAGACTTTGGCCAATCCTAGGTCATTTCAGAGATAGCATTCTGACAAAACTTCTGCTAAAACTTACCTTTTTTCATCTGAGTGTCCTGTATCTGCAATCAGTAGGAATATAGTGAAAAATGGATTGAGGGGGTGTCATGCGCTATGTGATTGCCATTCAAGTTATGTAGACTAGTTTCATGATTTTCAAATACAACCAAAAGCAAACAAGTTCACAAAGAAACACAAAAAGATTTATGCCCATGGCCTCTCATTGAGACTGAGGGCTGAACACAATGTCGAGCAGACCTGGGCATTATGCGGCCTGTGGGCTTGAACCGGCCCTCATGATGGTTGTGCCCAGCCTGGGAGGTCTCAGAGAATCCACACAATTTACTTAGGAAGCTAAAAAACAGTAAAGCAAATAGCTTTTGTTGTGATATGTTTGTGTGTTGTTTGCATGCTTCTTCCTGTCACACTTGACATTGAGGTAAACTGACGTGAGGGAGGTTTGAAGTATCATCACCTGCTGAGGCGGCACGTCTATAATAACTCATGGACTGCCAAGTATGTTTTCGTGGAGGTTGGCGGTAAATCTGTGTGCTCAGTTTGCAACAAACATATGGCTGTATTCAAAGAAAACAACTTGAACCGTCACTTTGAGACAAAACCTGAAGAAAAATACAGAAACCTATCTGGAGATGAAAAGGAGAGGACAGCCGAGGGGCTGCTAGCTAAAATACTAAAGCAGCAAGGACTCCTTACAAAGCTGCATGCAACAAAAGAAGGAAATGTAAGTGTTAATGTTAAGTGTTAAATGTGAGTGATAATGTTAAGTTAAATGTTAAGTTTTGTTAATGGAAACATTAATACCCAAAACAGTCAGTCCTGTGCGGTTCAAAGACTCCTCCATATACTGTAATTTCCTCAATAATATGCTGTTTGGAGTGATTTTCAGTATAACAAATGCTGAAAAATAAGTGCCCAGTATGTTTTCTATAGTGATAAAATAGAGGTTAAGTCTGACAGTATTTGTTTGGCCCCCAGCAACAATCTGGGTTTCTCATATGGCCTCCAGGAAATAGAATTGCCCACCCCTGGTCTAGAGTCATAAAATCATTAAGTCATTAAATTAACAATGCCTCAGATATTGTTCACATGCAATGCTATTTGTGTCTTTATCTATTAAAATTAATATTGCTGATTAAATATATATATATATATATATATATATATATATATATATATATATATATATATATATATATATATATATATATATATATATATATATAGATACACTTTCATTCATTTCTATTTTAATCATTGAATGTTTCTGATTTCCAATTCTTCTATACAGTATACCACAACAAAAATATGTCAGTTGAGTATTGAGTGTTTACTATGAGTAGAGTTTCGGCATATAAATTAAGCAGAGACACACATATGTACACAAACTTGCACAAGAGTATATTGTACATGTTCTATAATACCAAATACACACAGGAATATGAAAACATTACACAGATTACCTGGAAAAAAAAACACATTTCACTCACAACCAAATTATATTTATTCACTACTCACAACACTTGAAGACACACACACACACACACACACACACACACACACACACACACACATTGCATTCAGCATGTGTCTTCTCAAGTGTATGTGTGTCAGAGTGTGTGACTGGGATTCTATTTGTGTCGCTGAAGTGGCTGAGCTGTGTTTGTAGCGTTTAGAGGAAATTACCCTGCAAGCGTTGCCTCGGCCACAGTAGATAGCGGGTCGCCTCTCTAGGCTGCATGGCATATTGATTTCTTGTTGTGAGGTGTGCTGTTCAAGCCCCATTTAAGATTTCCATACAGCTCACAGCCCTGAGTACGGCAGCCAGTCGTAAATTAGGGAAATTGCACATTCATCACGTGCGTTATTTTAAGATGCTTTGGAAACATGTGGGGCAAGAGAAGATCTACGGTGTTGCAGGTAACGAACATACACAGTGGCTGACTGACTATTAGAGAATGGAGGTATACATTAAAATTCACATCACAACATACTTTGAATCATGATTGCATGGGTTGGGCATTGTCATCTCAGAGACGTGCAGTGCAACAACGTCACTAGAATGACGCTTGGCACCAAAGATGGAGGTAAAGTTTCCAAAAAGTTTGCAATTTATTTCCCAAAATGTGGCAGAAAATTTGATCTAAATTTACAATTTGCTCATGAACTCTTTTCAAGCCTGATTTATATAAACAATGAATTCAATGGAAAAAAAAATGTTGATATCTAATGGCATCTCAAACACCACAACGACAAAGAGCATTGCACTGAAGTTGGGGTGATTTTAGTGCAACAGCCCTGCAGTCCAATCAATTCCAGGAAATGGCACTGTTAGATTCATAGGTCATGCTAGAAGCTTAGCATTGTGACTATTTCTTTGGATAGCTGCCCCCACTAACCAGACAATAAGTTAATTAAAATTATGTATTTGTATCAAATGTTGTATCATAAATGATTGCAAACCACTGGAGGATCTCCCTTCCTCCAAAGGTCAGCACTGTCAAGATGGTCTGCAATTGTCCATTCATGTAAGTTCACCAAAGCTGAACTAAATGCTAAAAAAATATAATAAAAATAAAGTATCAACAAATACTGGGCAAAAATCATAGTACAAACAAGGAAGAGTTAAAGCACACGAGGAACACATGAGGAACAAAGGGCTAGACCGCTGACTGGGAAGGCACACAAACTGGCAACAGACAAAAGGCAGCACAAGGCCTAAATACATAAGGGAGGAGGGGTAATCAGGGGCAGGTGAAACTAATTGGGGCAGGGCAGGTAATCACAGAGGTGGGAAACACACGGGGCAGGAAGTTCAGGATCTGCAATGAGAGACAAGGTACGTACACCAAAATAAAACAGGAAATAATGACAGAACTGGATAAAAAAAATTAAACATGACTTTAATCAGGAGACTGGGACGTAACAGCGCTTAAGTTACAACATTTTAGAGTTATGTTACGTTAAAACGGATAATTTTTATGAAACCTAATTAATTAGTTTTGGTGCCTAAGCCTAACCAAATCAATATTTTCCGAAAACCCCAACAAAGTAGTTTTATTATTCAGATTAAATTTTGTGACTACTTTGTCATGAGAATGTGTTTGACGATTTGTTTGACCCATCCATCCATCATAACCTCCTCTCTATGTGGACTTTGTTACTCTTTATACTACATCACCTGATTTCTGGAGCAGTTGCTCTGAACATCAAGGTTCACATTGTATTTACTGTATTTACCAGACTATCCCGTACAGATGAAAAATATATCTGTTTATGTGTGCGGGTAATGTATAATGACTTAATCTTTTTTTTTTTTTTCTCTCTTGTTATGTATACCAAAAAGAAGATTCAGAGCAGCACAAGAAACCTTAAAGTTAACCCTTGTAAGGATTCTTTAAATATTTTATTAAAAAAGCAAGTAAATGTCATGATTCTACCTCCCAGCTGCTTCTGATGCATGACTTTGATGTGCAACTTCCTAGTCTCTTGGCATACTTCCCATAGTCTTCTTAGGGAATCTAGCCCAAGAACCAGCTCAGGCAGAATTTACATATGCCATTCCTGTGATCTGAGACATCAGTGCTTGTACAAATGAATATCTATTTCCCAAAGCAAGACATTAGCGAATCAAGGCCCTGGTAATGTTACCAAGAAGATTTGCTCTGGTGAATTAATGACTAAGGGACTGGAAGACGGAGAATCACAGAGCAATCTTTTGGTCTCATAGAATATAGTTTCTTTGATGTTTTACATCCGAGTGAGTTCAATCTGGTTTGTTACTGTAGTGCAGATGCTTACGCTGTGTTCGGTACAAAAGGTTATTTTGCTGCTACAGGTTGGACAAGTAACATGGTGAACGGCTGACTGTTACTCTACTTTTAAATTAACTTCAAGATTACTTGCAAATTTGATTTTGGCTTTAATTTTCTGTTCCTTGATCTGCCAATAACAGGGGAATGGCTGCAGCGTTTGCAGCATTCATTGACAAACTTCTGCAATTCAAAATGCCAAGTGGGAGAAATCAGTGACCACAAAGTGTCTCCATATGTCATACTTGTAATTATCACTTGGGGGCTTACATAAAAAAAGCCTTTTCCCCAATTGACAGCTTGTATTTATGGAATTTTGGATATGATTAGACACAGCAACATCGCCCATATCGCCATATAATTAGTGCGTGTTGTCAGTGTTTCCCCTGAAAAGTCTCAGTGATGTTGCCAGAGAATCCATTACAATATTCTTGTCTAGTTTTGTTTGACTGTAGAGAGTCTAGCATGAGGTTGGCCAGATCCACAGTACTACATGTGGATTTTAGGGGAATAATAGCTTTAAGTAACAAGGCAAAAAAAAAAAAAACATGCACTAAAAACTGTCTGAAAATCAATCTGAATCGTTTCAGGTCAGTGGGTAGAGTGGTTGAATCTGACGATGCTGAAGCAAGGCAGACTGCCCTTTTAGAGTCTCTTGGCAGAGATTTGTTAGGCCCTCTTTGAGTTGAGACCCCAGTCAATCAATATCAACTGAGTAAACAGAATAGTTGAAGCTTTGCATTTTCTTTACTGTTATACAGAATAAAGCCTCAATAAAGTAAGTCAACCTGTCAAAATGTTAAGTTTTCACCGTACAAGTGTGTTTGTGTGCATAACTATTGTGATCTTGGCTGTAAAACTATGCACGCAGACTGCTGATGTTACTTCTCACAGCGCCAATGATTGCCCCTTTTTTTTTTATAGAGTAGTACTGTTAAACTGTACAAATGATAACCAAAGTCATGAGCCTTGAAAACATACTTTCTCAGCAAGCTTCATATTCTGACTGATGGAGTCCTATACAAAAAAACATTAGGTTAGGTTTTGGAAAAGGTCACGGTTTAGGTTAACATAACACCAGAAGTGGTGTAACTTAAGAATGGAAGTACCATGACAAAAACTACTTAAAACTACTCAGATAGATAGATAGATAGATACTACTCAGTCTATGTACACGACTCAATGCATAAAATTTTGTGCGACTGGGCTGCATCCTCATACAATCAAATCTACAACCATATCTTGCAGTACTTTATTATTTTTCATGCATTTTCCTACAAATGTCCAGCAATACATGCGACCAGTGCACCTGCAGACACCCCTGTGGTGTTTTGGCAACAAAACTACTTAGTTAGGGTCAAGAAAAGATAATAGTCTGCATTAAAATAAGTATAATAACGTTTCTTAAGTATGGTAGTATCATACATGACAAATAAGATAAGATAAGATAAGATATTCCTTTATTGGTCCCACAGGGGAGAAATTCACAAATAAGTCAACGTTGACTTCTGGGTTTACACAGGACACTAACAGCGGCCTCCTGAGTTATTCTGGTGTTTTTAGACCCAACAATCCATCCCTATCTGTCGTTCTATATACTCAACCTGATCTTATAGGAAGGTATATAAATAGAATGACATTTCCACATGACATTTTTTTTCCATTTTAGGCTTTTCATGTCATTTATATGCCACAGGCTTAATGTTGTTGTTATGTTCCCCAGTTTACCATCCAGGGGATGGAAGGAGTAACAATAAAATAAACCCAGGATAGAGAGAGACAGGCAATGGATGTGTGCAAATAATGTGTAACAATTTGTCAATAAGTAAATCTACTTTCTGAAACTACAGCCAGCACTACTACAATAAACACTCTTAATTCACTGCCAACTCTGGCTCAGTCTGTCACCGACGTAAACCACAAACCACACAGTCTGAATACTGCCGTTTGGCCTACCTGCACCGTCTGCTCCTCTCTCTCAGTCTCTTATGCACTGGGTCCTGATTGGTGATTGGGCGCAGCTGCGTACATCCAGTCACTGCAGCTGCACAGAAGGGGAGGACGGCACCTGAAGAGACGCAAGAGAGGGAATAAAAACACACAACACACTACCACATGTAACAGTTGTGAAACTGTTACATGTGGTAGTTTTTTGTCATTCAATGCCAAGCAAGGCCACATCATGGTTGGGCTTAAAATAACTATGTAAACTAAGTAAAATACGTATGAAAACAAGGCAACATAAGTATGGACAACACATCACTAACATAACTTCAAATAACTCAATAGTACTTTGGAACATGGACGACTGTCTTGTACACCAGTCTCCTGTATTTGTTTGTGTCAAAAACCAAAGTATTGCAGAAAAATAAAATTTTGACCAAATGGCTGTGCTATGTGAAAAGTCAAGGCATCACCAAAGTTACTAAAATTCATCATCATCATCATCATCATCATCAATGTCCATCATATCTGTTGGCTAAAAACAACCTCTGATATTTTCAAACAGAAAATTATAGTGTGGATTATAATATTTTATTTCTATATTGTTGTTCCATCACCATTTCTACTGAATAAATTTAGAAATTGTTTTTTTTTTTTTTTTTTTTTTTGTTTGGACATGTGGCATTGACCTGCTCTGACAAATTATCCCTGGGGGGCATCAGCCAATCAGATCTATTCAGGCTTCACTGAAAAAGTGCCATTGGTTGGCTTACAATATAAGCAATAAGATAAGAACTATGTTATATTTAATAGCAAAATAAATATATGATGTGTGAGGCAGCAGCCTAGTCTGCCTATGGGTAGCAATGTATCTGTGTGTGCAAGTGAAAGAAAGAGCAGGAGAGAGAATAAATGGGAACAGAAAAAGAAATCAAGAGAAAGTGAGATGGACAGGACGCTCTCCCTGTGCGTCTTTGTGTAAGGTGTGTGCTTGCTTGTACCCTGGCTTTATTTGTGTTATGCCGTGTGATTCCATTGTCAGCGGTAGATCCACTGAGCTTGTATTCCCACCCTCCCTCCAGCCCCCTGCTTTAGATAAAGCTATCTGGATCTGCAGCACACCTTCCTCAAATGCATGTGAGCAGCTTACTGTTGTGGAGGCTCTCTCTATGTTCCTGGGGGATTCTGACGGTTGCATTGTGTGGGCTACAATGAGGGTGTGGTGTGTTGGCACATAGCACCATCTCCAAAACCACTATTAAGATGTTAATGTTCACTGGCATAGCTGGCAATAAGCTGTGTAGTCCTTTTACATCTCAGAAAGCCTACTTCCCATTTCAGATAGCACACAGAAGTGGGCAACCGTGTTTAATTGCTATGCATTTTCCAGACAGGAGGGTCTCCTGTGCAAGCTATTGATTATTTTTTGTTTTCATTTCATGTCTAACTAGAATTACCACCTTGTGGTTGTATGCCTCTGCCAACCAGGGAAGTTGCAGTTTGCATCCATGTCTGTCCAATATGTAATCACTTCTTAGACATTTGTCTGAAATTGTCATAATTATATGAATTCTTGAGTTATTGCCAAAAATGTGTTTTCTGAGGTTACATTGACCTTTGACCACTAGCATCTACTCAGTCCATCAGAGTCAAAATGGACAAATTTGAGGAGATTTCATCTGAGACAGTGTCCCTGAGAATGAGCTGGACATATGTATGTACAGACAAATGTACATATGGACAGACGGATGCACGAGCCAAAAACAGAGCGCCTAGAACCACAGCTGTTGCCGACACAGAGGCATAAAAAGTTTTAGTAGTGGATATGCAAGGCTGCAGTTGGGAAGATCAGTGCATTGAGCTAAATATTTAAGCTCAAATTGCTAATGCTCACATTGACTATACTAACATGATGATGCTTAGCAGTTTTAATATTTACCATTTTCACCATTTTTGTTTAGCATGTTCGCTTTATGTCAGAGAGTACAGCTGAGGTTGATGGGAATGTCATTAGTTTTGCAGGTATTTGGTATTTTGGTGATTTGATGATGGTGAGGTCCAAAGTCTGTAAGATTCATTCTCTGTGCACCATGGGTTACGAAATCTCATGTCCATCCAAAAGTTGTTGAGATATTTAGTCCTTATAAAAGTGGCGGACTGACCAACAGACCTACAGCACAGACCTATAGTAAGTTCTAGAAGGTCAAATCTTGTTTTGTCAGGCCATAAAAACTCAAATGGTATCTATTTACAGTGGAATAAAAAAATACAAGTGGCAAATCATTGCATATGAAATACTTAAACAAGCTAGTGCTTTTCATTTTTAGCTAGCATGGCTGCATAGTTTTTGTATTATCTTACTTTGCCAATTAACCGATTTTTAAAAAAGTTGATTGGACTAATTGTTTCAGCATGAGACAAAGGCTTGTAACTGCCCATCAACAGTCACGTTAAAATTAGAAATATTAAGATTTCCATTAAATTAAACCTCTTTTTTTTAAGAGTGATGTATTTTGCATGATGCGATTTCCTCTGTGGATTGTTGCCACTGGCAGTCCACCTTTACTGCAGTTGAACAACACTGACAACTGTCTTCTAAAGGTTGTTTTATTAATAAAATGTGACATGATGAAATGTCCAAACCCACTGTTAGTTTATACTGTAAACAGACAAACGATTTGAAGGTGCATTAAAATCCACCAGCGGTCAATTAACGTCATTTTGAATGGAACTGTTGGACCTGTATTATTGAAGTATGGTACCACCATAGGACTGAAATCTTTAAGAGGACATATTAAGCTCATTTGCAGGTGTATCCTTATATTTTGGGTTTCTACTAGAATGTTTACATGCTTCAGTGTTTAAGAAACACTTTATTTTTCTCATAGCAGCATAACAGCACCTCTTTTCACCATCTGTCTAAAACACTCTGTTTGAGCTACTACCCCGCCCCCTTCTGTAAAGCCCACTCTTATTGGTCAAATGGCCCACTCTTGTGATTGGTCAACCAAAACATACACTTCGGACTGCTCTAGCTAGCTTTGTTTGAGCATATTTTCCAAATATGGTACTTGGTGACATCACCACATTACAGAGGAAAAGGCGGGACTTCAAGCAAGGCGTTTCAGGCAGTTTCGGAGCAGTGTTTCTGCAGGGGAGAGTAACTCCCTTTGGTATGGAGTTTGAGCTTTATAACTTTGCAGACCTTTTACAGTACATGCACAAAAAACTATATAAAGGGAAAAAGCACAAAAACATCAAGTCCCCTTTAAAGATTCGAATTTTAACCACCATTGGTTGCACATAATGGTGTTGTGTTAAGTGAGATGAACTGAAGTTGCATGAGTACAGGGTGCTTTAAAGAAAACATAAATGTTGGTTTTTGCCTCAGGATGATCGGTGTGTGGAGGTCAACATCATTTTACTTCACTGACTGTAACTAATGGGGTTTAATGCATGTTATGATTGCATTGAGATACATAGTAAGTGCATGAATGTGAATATGTTTCTCTGCCTGTGTGTGACACAGACTTTGTGGGTGTGTGTGTGTGTGTGTGTGTGTGCGTGCGTGCACATCCCAGTGGTGGCACCCATTGTCTCTGGCATGCTAGTTTTGAACCTTAATAAGCCCTTGCCTGTGCTCGCCGGATGCAAAGACAGGGAGAGAGAAAAGGGCTTTCTTACACTTCAATTTCACGCATATTTTCTTTGAGGCTAATGAGAGCCTTAAATACGGTGCCAGACTTCAGGCTGCGCTGTTGAAGGCTGACATTTTCACACACAGTGGCACCTTGTCACTGCGGATGAAGTCCTTCTACCTGGCTGTTGAGGTGTGTGTGTGTGTGTGTGTGTGTGTGTGTGTGTATTGGCCTTTTGTGCATCTATGTGCGTATGAGTGAAGAAAAGAAGGGAATTCGGTATTGTGGTCTGTACAATTCAGTGCTGCTGTGTATTTGAGTTGTGTGGAGATGTTTGTATTTCCCCATGTATATGTTTTGTTTTCAACAGTGTGCATTAAAGGGGCAATACGTAGCAGTGACAACTAGTGTTTAAAACAGGTAACAGCAGTCCAATATGGCCCATATGCTCCTCTAGTATGAGTGATAGCGGTTGACGCAATTTTTTGTAATTTGAAGGTTACCTTCTACACACTACCGCATTGGGCTCTGGTCATGGATCACTTCACCGGCTGTGTGTCTCAAATACTCGCTGCCTTGATAAGCCAGCTGCACATGGACCACAGAGAGATGTGCCGAGATGTGGGTTACGTTAATGTAATCTCTCTTTGTTCAGTTCATTTGGTTGCTTCCATGGCTGCAGAAGACTGTGTTTGCGTGCCAGTTTGTTTCATATGTGGCTGTGGGATGTTGCAATGGGCAGTGGATGGGAGCACACTGGCCAAAACAAAACCAGACATGCCGGGCCTGAATGGAAATTTCAAAGGCGAACGAAGTGGCTGTTGCATTGCTGTCAGAGAGGCCAGTATTTCGATTCAATGTGTTTCCTTAATCTCTGATGGCATATCATGGTCATTTTATGATTTACTGCAGTAAATACATTATATGTGGCATTAAGTGGCAGAACAGAGCATGAAAAGTGATATAGTTCAGGAACACACTGTCTCACTTTGATATGTGACGTGTGCTCTGTGTGATTATATAATGCACTCGTGTTTGTGTGAGCAGTTTTGCCTTTGACATATGTGCTAGTTCTTTAACATGTATTCCTCCAGCTAATACCTACCTCTGAGTTCCTTATTTGTACTGAACATAGGGATTCTCATGTAGATCTTCGGACAGGTCTCAGAGATCGCTTCCCCCTGTAAACTTTAAATCTTCGTTCCATCAACTTTATCTATACCATGCTCTTGTGCTGCACATATCAAATCGACAGTGAGGCAATTTCTATTTAATCACAGCTCCGGACAGGGAAAATTATGCATAAATAAACACTTGAAAGGACCTGCTCGTCTTGTCAGCATTGTTGTCATCTCCTATGAAGCCTAAACAAATATGTCTGCCAAGTGTCTTACCTCACAGAGAGTATAGTCACAAAATGGACGTTGGAGGTAATTATTGAGCAGGAGATATAGAAGGGAAACTTTGTCGTTATACTTCCATATCCTGTGTGGAAAGGGAAAGACGTAGCTCAGTTGTTTTTTGGTGATGGTTTGATTGCTCCACTGCTCCCTTATAATGACAAAAACAACTTTTTTGTCATTTGATTTGTTTACTGTTTCGGAGGCCTTTTGTCGCAGGCTCAGTCTGCAGTACATGTCTTAGTCTAAGCCACTAGGACAACAGAAGAGGCTACTGGGAAAGCCCAACAATAATGGTGACTGTTTCGATGTCTGGATGTGTGTGTGTGTGTGTGTGTGTGTGTGTGTGTGTGTGTGCACGTGTTTGTCTCCCACACGGCCTCGGCTGCTGCCACTCACTGTAAACTAGTATGCGGCTCGTCACAGACGAGACGTTGACATACTCCCAGTCTAATGTGCTCATTAGGGACTGCACAGCACACACATAATTGATAGCCATGACACACACAATGCATACACACACATAATTGCAAAAAACAGTTTCCTTTTTTTAATGCTGCAGTAGAAAACAAGGTTATATGAAGTCATATAATGGGGGTTCATTGTCAAGAACAACAACAACAGAAAACGAAAGAACGAAATGAAAAAGGACTAACGGCACAGAATGCATTACAGTATCTGTGCTGTTTACATGCCGATATTTTACACATAGGGATTTTTTATTATTATTTCTCTACCCTGGCAGCTGTCAGTTACTTCAGCAAATTAACTGCCAAAAATGTAGCAGAACTTGTCACTCAAGAGGTTAGTGTAACCATGGTTACCTTTCATATCCCAAAAAGATAAAGCTGCAGTGTGGAATCATGGCAGAGTAATTAGACAGGAAAAAAAAAAGGAAAAAAAAAGGACCAATTGAAGGCATTCAACGATATGAAACAACCAAGAGTGCTTATAAATAACAGTTTACATGTGAAATATCTTTATAAAGTAACATCTTTTTTGTACAACCTTTAATATCTTTTTTAGTGTTCATACAGCGGCACATGTCGAGTAGTGTCTGGTAAAAAGAGTCTTTAACCCTTTGAGCACGAGTTGGGAATAAAAAGATTCACCTGTTGTCATCCTTTTGCTACCTATCTTTTTTTTTCGTATCCTTTGATTAAATAACACATTTATAAAACTATTGTGCAAAACAATTTATTCATGTCTTCATATACTGTGCACCAGCAGATAGTCATAATCCTTTTTAAATTAAAAAATATAGAAATTATGCATAATTTAGACAGGAATTAGTTAATATGTTTTATATACATAGTTTACACAGACCTGAATTAATATAGGTCCCTGATCGACCAAAGTAAAAGACTTCAGATTTCTTTTTTTTTTTTTTTTACCACATAGCTACAATGCTTGTGTCAAGTCCTGCAAACATATCTCAAACAAATATTAAGCCCAAGATGAAAACCTTGCAGTGAAGAGAGCATCTGCTTTAAAAAAAATGCTTTCATGTCTAGGATTAGACTCAACATACTGTATGTCTGGCAAACAGGCATTGCAGACACAATGCACGCATTGTCCATCTAATTCTCACAATAGCTTCAATATTTCACAATCTCAAATCTTGAGTCAATAGTGTTTGGATCTTAGGTGTAGAAGTGCTTTGACGTACTCAGAGGGTTAAATTTTAAATGCTGACTCCAGCACAAAAAAAAAAAAAAATAAGATAAAATAAAAAAAAAAAAACAGAGCGAGCGGGAGAGTGAATAAAAACAACAAAACCAAAACAAATCCTGGAAAGTGCACCAGATTTAGTTATAAAATGTTAAACTAAACTGTTTCATTTATGCATGCAGCTTATCACATCCCAGTGATGTCAAAATATAAAGGAACTTAATTCCATTTACACAAGTTTCAAAATACACACCACTTCATTTTAGAATCTCTTTTTTTAAACCTTCATATACTGTATTTTCTCAATGACAACAGCCCCCCATCTGCACATTTTAGAAAAAAAAAGTCACTCTATTCCTGTCAAAGGAGATCACTAAACTCGAGGCCAGAGTGAGTTTACCTCACACTGTGTCAAAAAAGCAAAAAACAAACAAACAAACAGACAAAAAACAAAACAAAAAAACTGCTACAACACAAAATTTAAAACCATGTGCCTAAACTTAAAACAGTAGTTGTATGGCATCTTTGTGCAGTTCCATCACGTTAATAATCCTTTCTTTTCTTTGAAATAAATGTCTGTGAAAGGTTTAAGAGAGACAGAGCAAGGAGGAGTGAGCCGTTACAAAAGAACACTGCATTGTCACCAGCCAGTGCTACTGTTTCTCCAGCTCACACACATACATGAGATGGTCCTCGGGGGACTTCCCGTGAGTCTTGCTCAGGTGAAGCTTGACCGCATGCTTGCTCGCAAAAGTCCGGTTGCAGAGCTTGCACTGGTACATAGCCCCACTGTCGTCATCATCGGGGGAGGGTGACGGGGATTCAGTCGAGGGCAGAGAGGTGGTTAAAGATGAGGGCAGGGAGATGGGTAAGGAAGAGGGTAGGGATGCGGGTAGAGAGGAGGGTAAAGGGTGGCTAGATGGGTGGAGATTAGAGAGCAGTTTTTCAGATAGTCCTTTGGTGTGGCGTTGTTGATGATGTTGCTGTGAAATCTGGCTGAGCAGTTGCTCCCCAGAAAGCTTGGCCAGGTCTCGTAGACGGAAGCCCAAGTGGGATTCCAAATGGCTGACGTAGGTGGATGGTGAGCGGATCTGAGAGGCGCAGTCGCTGCAGAAAAACACTGGGTGACCCGAATCCAAGTTTTTCAAGAACTTGGTGCCACCGGTTCTCCTCAGCTGGTACTTGACATTAGCCAACCAGTGGGATATCGTAGTCATTGAGAGGCCAGTGAAGCGGGAGATGTGCATTCTCTCCTGTGGGCTGAGGTCCGACATCATGTACTTGCCGTCACTCGTTTGTCTCAGACTGGAGGCAAACTGGGCTTGTAGGATCAGGAGGTGTTGAGGGTTCCAGTTGGACTGCCGGCCTTTACGTTTCTGGGCTGGTGAAACATCTTCTATCTCCTCCTGTGTGACGCCTTCAATGTCGGAGCGCTCGGACAGGCTGGTGGGTGTGGAGGACTTGGAGACAACTTGACTTTCTGTCAGGTTCCTCAGCATGTCAGAGATGTCTGACAGTGCATTTTCTCTCAAAGGGGAGGTGGACATAAAGGAAGCTACTGCAGCTGAGGCTTTGGTCATAGTGACAGTGGAGGAGGGGGAAATTGAGGATGGGGTGGTGGTGGTGGAAGAGAGAGCCGCTGAACCCAAAGAACCACTACTGCTGTTTTTGTCAGTATTCTTGCCTTTGGTGAGATCTATGGGTTGGTCACTGTTTAGATGTTGCTGGTAGAAGTAGCGGTCCAAGCGGTCATTGCTGGGCTTTTTGGTCTGTGCTGGTGGGGTGGAAGCAGCCACTGCTGCTTTCTCTGCCAGGCTGTTGCTCATCTTGAACAGCATGCTCATGGGGTCAAGGGAGGGCAGGGCAGGTTTAGCGGCCTTCCCCAGGTGGACGTTCATTACTGACTGCAGTGCGCTGAGAGGGTTGACGAATGGCTGTTCTGGAGGTGGATGGTCTGTGATAATAGCTGTGCTGCCGCACAGGGAGGCAGGCAGGGGGGATGCCACAGCAGTGGACTCCACTCCATTCTCCACAGACTCCTTTATGGAAACATCTCCATTTGAATCTCTGTGATTAGTTCCACTTCCATCACCTACTGCTTTTTCTGCTCCACTTGTATTCTCTGGAGTTTTACAGCCTCCTGATACATTTTCTTTGGGCGACTCTCCCCGTGCTGAGTCCCCTGCCTCGCTGTTGCAGGGTGAGGGTGTGGTACATCTCAGAGGAGATCCCCTCACAACACCACTGGGCTCTCTCATCTTCTCCTCTACCTTGGCCACTTTCTCTGTCACTTTCTTGACCAATTCTTCCATAGCATGGAAATTGTTTTTGGGCAGCGGGGAGTTCTGGCGGCTAGGAGGGGAGATCAGAGGCTGGATCTTACCAGTAGGTGAGAGAATCTCCCCTCCAGGGAACATGTATTTAAGGGGAGAGCTCTTCCCAGAGTTGCCAAGTGAGAGCTTCATTATATTTGGGAGCTGGTAAGCAGCATGGATACTGGGATATCCACCCCAGCTTGGAGCTCCATTCTGGGCTTTGTTGATGGCTGAGGTCACTGTATTCTCCAAGGACTTGAGGATGTCAAGACCCCCTTTTGGACTTTCATCTAGATCCTCCTCAGTCAGATATGAATATTTTGAGGAAATATCAAACTTCTCCTCAGCCTCCTCCTCACTCCCTGCCTTCTTCTCCTTGTTGACATTCCCATTGTTGATGGTGGACTCTTTAGTGCATTCTTCCTCCTTCTCCTCCTTTTTAATCTCCACAACCATGGCAGTGGGGGAGATGCTGGCTGGAGGAGGCACTGGAGCAGGTGGAGGGGAGAAGGTTGTGGCAGCCAGGGGAACAGACTGGACTTTTTCTTCAGCTGTTATATTGGGTGTTGGTGTTGGGGTGGATGATTCTATAATGGGTTTGCCTTTCTTAATAGCAGAGTTGGTGACTTTGATAAAGTGCCCAGTCACCATCATGTGAGCAGTTAGCTCTTGTAGTGTGTCATGGGAGCTGCCACACTCCATGCATTTTAAAATCTGTGACTTCCTGGATTCAAACTGCCAGGCATAGCTGGCACCGTTCTGGTGTCCATAGCGGTTGTTAGGTGTGATGTAAGGATTGGTGACCTTCTGGAGTATGTCATTGGAGTCGTTGAGGGAGGTGGGCTTAGGTGTGGTGCCTCCATTAGAGTCTGGTGAGCTAGGGATGTCTAGGTCCATAGGGACTCTCTTCCGAGCCGAGGAGATAATCTTAGCTGCCACTGGTGTAACAGGCTCTTTCAGAGGCACTTTCTGGTAGTGTTTTGTCTTGATCATGTGGACACTTAGGTCCTGAAGGGATTCAAAGGAGTGCCCACAGTACATGCACTTGAGAACTTTCTGTGCATCCTCCTTCCCTTCCATCTCTAGCAAGGAACGCTTCCTTGGCTTTGACCACCGCTTAGTACCCTCACCATCCGTCTCGTGGTTATCGTCTCGGTAGTGACCTGTCTCGTTCATGTGCACTGTGAGCCCCACTAGTGTGTCATATGCCGCACTGCAGTCCTTACAGCGGAACTTGCTGGCACCAGTGAATATAGAGCCATACAGCTTGGAGCTCTGCCGGTACAGCTGGACGGTACTAAAGAGGTTGGGTTCTGTGGACGCTGTGGATACAGCCACTGTGGGATGTTGGACCAGGCCCAGTCTGTTGTGGTTCTGTGAGGCCTGCTGGAGGGTTTTAGCCATAGCTGTCTGGTGCCAGTCATAGCCTCCACTTCCACAGCTACTGCTACTGCTGCTACTACTGCTGCTGCTGTGACTGCGAGGGGGCTTTTCTGCAGGGGGCTGGCTCAGGTTCAGATTCAGTGTGGACCAATAGGAGTTGGTCAGGAAGGAGGTGTAAATGGCCTTCATCTTCTCCAGGCTGTCAGCCACAGACCCTGTTGTGGCTAATATGGCCTCATCTCCACTTACTGGGGCAGCAGCATTGGCAGCAGCCATCATGACAGAGGAGGAAGATAGGGAAAGGGCATTTGAGGGATCTTTGAGGATATCATCCTCATTTTTAAGTGAGGAGATCTCAAAATCAGACATTCTGTCACTGGATTCGCTCAGGTGAGACTCGCTGTCCAGCTCTTGACCAGAAAAGTCAGCCGCATTAGGGGAGTCATGGAAGCCAGTAGATCCTGGCCTGTCCTTGAGAAGGAAGTCCTTATCCTGACATAGGAACTTGGCAGCAGGCTCATCCCCCTCCTGAGCTGAGTCATCTCCGTCCAGGTCCTCATCCAACAGGGCTGCTTCCTTCTCATCTTCAGGGACGTATGCTGCTCAGGCAGAGAAACACAGAGAGAGATTTGTTAGAACCACACTGACAGCATATCTAATGATGGAGATTCTCAACATTTCTTCACCAAGCAGAGAACTGATAGAAACACAAGATACTGACATTCACACTTTCTCTAGAGGAAACAGAGCAATCATCCTATGGCATCCACAGACAAAATATTTCCCATCATAAATGGTTGCAGTAATTCTGTTCTATCATCACCCTTTCACATTGACATTGTTTTCAAATTGGAATCAAGTTGCCACCCCCTCCCATTCTCTCTCCACCCCCAGGTCTTTGTTCTGTACTGCAGAAAATCAGAGACAGCCAGAGAGAGAGAGATGGAGGATGGAAAGAGAAAGATGGAGGGAGGGAGAGGAGAAAAAAAAATGTCTCTTCAAACAGAACTTGCCACCTTATTCTTCTCAAGGGGCAACAGCTTGAAATTAAAACTAAATTTGAAATTAATGAAGCACATTCTGGCGGTGGCATTCGTTTCTGAAGTAATAAATTACTTGTATCAACCTCGGAGACAGCGGTTCCTGTCTGTCAATTAATATGTCTTACGCTTCTTCTGCAGACTCTAATGCATTCCCTAACAGACACACTCGCCATTTAAATTAAGCATGCATTTTCACTCATTACACTGCTCAGCCCTCGCCTCCTCGTAAATAAAAATGAATGTATGTACGTTTGCCTGCAACAAATCTCTCCCCGCAAAACCCATTTGCTTCAATTACTGAAGATTAGAAAAAAGTTTAGAGTTATTATTTACAGTTTAGCTTCAGGGAGTGGGCTTGAGGCTTTCAATTTATATTCAAATCCCTCTAGTTTAAGAATAATACAATGGAAATCATAAAGAGAAAATATGCATCAAGACAAATCGCAGCCTCACCTCTTTGTACATCTATGAATGTTTTCTTTTGTTAATAAGTCTATCAAAAGGATAAAACATCAGATGAGAAATGCTGCACGCTCACACTTTGTGATTAAGGCTGAATTTCTGAATAACAAAGCGCACACAGGCACACACATACACAGACCTCTTGTTTTAGCAGCTACACTGGTACAGAAGATGAGAGTGTGTGAACGTCAGTGGCCTTGTGCCTAGCATTCCTTTCTCAACAGGCCATCACTCATCTAAGCTGGTATGTAAACACAGAGCGGGCCAGTCAGTGGGACGGGTGTGGCACGGAAGCATGCATTCAATCGCAATCTACTACTTTCAAAGACATGCAAAGTTTAAATAAATGCTAATTAAAATTGTTTCATATATGTACTGTAGGTATGCAAGGTAGTCTACAACACCCAAAATCATGCCTAGTGTTTTTCACTCAAAACTGAGTGTGAACTGGTAGCTGGAGAGGTGCCAGTTTACCTCTTGGGCACTGCCGAGGTGCCCCTGAGCAAGGCACCAAACCCCCAACTGCTCGGGGTGCTTGTCTGGAGCAGCCCCCTCACTCTGACATCTCTCCATTAATGCATGTATGTGTGTTTCAGGTCTGCATGTACCATGTATGAGTTAAACAGAGTGTAAATTGAATTTCCCCACTGTGGGACTAATAAAGGTAGATCTTCTTCTTCTTTCAGGGAAAATAGAGGCTTCCACAAGTAATACCTATACAACCTGCCAGCTATATCATACACCACACTTCAGCTATTACCAACTCCCATCTCTAACTGAGCACTGCAAGTTGTGTGTGTGTGCAGTTGTGTATGTGCTAGTACTGCATCAGCAGCATCACAGAGAGGAGTCTCCGTCATTGTGAGACTGCTGGTTGCCATCGGCGATGATACGACACCACCGTGGGACAAACAGATGCACAGAGACACAGATATCCCAGAGCCCACCACACATCACACACAGAAACTGGTACACACACACACACACACACACACCAGTTGTACTGTAACTGCTTTAGTCTAACAACTCTTTGCCTTCAGGCTGTCTCAGGAAGTTTTCTGTTGAACGTGTAGTCTGTTCCAGTGTTCAGTTTATCAAAAAGGATCCATTTGAAACACTTCAAACGTCTTATATTAGATGCTATGTTCAATTTAAAAAAATGCATGAGTTACTATTGTTTTTTTTTTATTATTATTATATTGAAGTACATCTATCTTAAAACCTTGATGCAGTTTAGCTTCATGTTTTACGTTTATGGATATAACACACACATACACCCTCTCTCAGAGCTTCCCTGTCTCTCTCCTCATCTCTCTCTCTCCCCCTCTGTCTCGGAGACACATCCACCCGCCCGCACATACGTGCAGCCGAGCAGACCCACATGTACATGCCATCTGTTCTGAATCAGCCAAAACGACAGCTGTTTAAGAGAACAATGCTCTGGCTGAGGAAACAGCCGAACACAGCAGCCCGGCGCTCTCATCAAGGCCAAACATCAATGTGAAATCTCCTTTAAAACACAACATACGCACTCCGCTTCAAATTAGCTGCCTTTGTGTGTGATAAGAACACAGTGTGTACTTGTGTGTGTGCCCATCTGTGTACCTGCAAATGTGTGATACGTATAAAGACACATGCAGAGGATCAGGGAGAAAATTGTGTCTGCCAGCAAGACCGGTATATGCTGAATGAAACCTCGGTGTGTAGGCTACATCCACCTACATGGAGCATGAAGCGCACGACTGATTTCTGGACTTGTTTGAGGCAGAGGATGTTGAAATGTGGAAGCATTTTGACATTTAATAGGTGCAGTGTTGCAATAAATTACAAATACAATGGCATGCATTGAATAGGCTGCATTGACGGCTTAGGTTCAACTCTTGATGCCTGCATTGTTTTGTGACATCATAACATAAATACCCTGTAGATTACAGTTTGAAATCTCTCAATATCCATTTCAACATAAATATCAACATCGCTGTAATATCTTTTTTGGTGAAAATGTGGCTTTTTGAAGTTTATTTTGAACTTGGCTTTCTTTGACGTGTCACCATCCACCAAAAGCTTTCTGGCGATTTTGCTGTTTTGTCATGTACACTCATGAACCTTTTTTTCTCTGACAGCCCTGATACCCCAATGTCATCACCACCCACTATGTTTTGTATGTGTTCCAAATTAATTGGTTTTATCGTTTCACACTTTTTTTTAAATGCAAGATACAGTGATATTGGAATTGTTCAGGTGTTGTCTCTTCTGTTGAGTATGTTCAGTCGAGTTCACATTCATACTACTACTACTTGGAGTAGTAGAAGATGGACATTTTAGCTGTTTATCCATCACTCCTTTCTGATTCTGACTGAACGGCATCCTGTCATCCCTGGGACGACAGAATATTTCCCTGCTTAATGCTACACTGTGAGCAATAGCTCTCTCTGTAAATCAGCAGGAGGACAGCATATTACCGTTAGCTGTTAGCAGCCATTAGCGGCCACATAGAAAAAAAAAAAAAGAAAGAAAGATATTCCTTTTTTATTCCCACAGTGGGGAAATTCAGTTTTACACTCTGTAGTCCTGCTTGGCTAAATAACAGAGCTAACAGCTAACATATGAAGGTTGCATTGAGTTACATTATGATGTGTTCAAGCTTCACTAAAAATGAGCATTGAAAGAAGCTACATTATATTGTTATCTTGATAGGCTGAAATTTAATCTTATAGTCTACTACATTTCTGGTATTGTGACATCCCAACTTCCCATGTACCTGATAACTGCCCCATGATTGGTAATCACTGATGAATTTGTTTTGACCTGATAGAAACTCACTGTAATATTCATATTGGGTTCAAGACAGTGGCTGTTCATTGTTCCACTCTTTCCTTAGATAGAACTTGGCTCAACGTGATTTCACTGTGGTTGCGAGAGAGCAAGATGAGGAAAGGGTCACTCTACACTTTATCCATTATTGTATTTATTGTTGTAGCTAATGCAGTCAAATAAAGCTGCGACAGAATTTATAGTGCAGACCAAAAGAGAAGAAGGAGACATGAATAAATGTGGTAGTAGGAGACTGAGGGGAGAAGAAAAGGAGGGAGGCAGGGCTTGGAAGGAAGTCAAGACTGGGGCCACACACACTCGCACACAATCGTGAACATGCAGAGATGATCCCCGAGGCTGCTGGCTCAGGTCCAGGCTGCAAGGTTCGCAACACTATGACCCACGGATACTGAGATAAATATGGAGAAACACATCCACACACACAAAACCACTGGAGTAGAAGAGGCCTGGGCCAAACACACCAGGTAGGCAGGTGCTCTTTTAATTAGTAGGGAGAGAGAGAGTTCCAGATGAAGTGTCAGCAGGGTGGAAGAGGTGGTTTGATCTCATTTTCAGGAGGGAGGGATTGCTGATTTTGAAAACAAGGCAAACAAGTAAAAACCACAGTAGATTCTGGGAGCGCTACAGTAGAAGGGCCCGGAAATTATTCCTGACATCTGAACAAAATTAGAAACCCCTGCTATAATAGTAAATCATTCCAATAATAAACACAAGTAAAAGGAAATGTTGGATTTACAGTCGAAATTGCTTGTGAAGCTGCGATTGAGAACCACGTCTCTGTGTTCCTGTCTGTGCGTAAAGTAAGGAAATGCTTATGCACTCTGCAGATGTTATGATGTTAGGAAACAGTTTATCATGCTTATATAACCACTTAACAGCCCTATCAGACACACAGGCACGTCAGCGCTGCCTGTTTACACTTCTGCTCAGACCATGCAGTTTCATTGTCTGTGTGTGTGTGAGACAGAGAGACAGGCTGTCCACACCAGTCTCATCTAGGGCAGCATTTTTGTTGAGACAAAGCTGAAGACATGTCTGTATAAGCCTGAGATGAAGGCAACCCTGCATCCAGACTTTCTCACATGTGCCCATAAGTGAGTGTATTTATACTGTATATATCCAGCAGTTCGCAAAATAGTCACAAAAGTGAATGTACTGATTCTTGTACATAGACACAAATTTCACATTTTTTGTCAGCACGAAATCAATTCATGTGTAATCCACGTAACTGTGAGGCAGGAAGTGTAGGGAGCAGCGAATGCCACATATGGAGAAAGTCGGGCTGGGTGGGTGGGTCAAAAAGCAGGAGACCGCTATTTGTGTCCTGTGTGAAACCAGACGTCAACACTGATATTTGTCATGTAACTTCTGTACCTGTTACAGTTCTTCCACAGCTAACCCAAACCGCAGTCTTTTCCCAAACCTAAGTAGTTTTTTGCCAAAGCCTAATGAAGTGAATCTATTCCTACACCTAAGTAGTTTTATTTTGAAAAGACCGGAGTACAAACTGACACATCAAATCACATATTGCTGGACGTTCGTAGGACAATGCACAAAAATGCGTTGTTGAAAGTCAGTTTGAGCATCATGAAAAACAAGGGAAATTTGTGTCTATACACAAATCAAATACATTCATTTTGTAACTATTTCACGTGCTGCCGAGAAACTGTGTTGATATATTTGTGTGTTGCATGCATCCACCCCCCCCCCCCCCCCCACCCCCGCCATTTACCACTTGATGAGATCCTATAATCTCCACCCCCACCTCCCTCCCTCCCCCTTTTCCATCCCTCCCCAATCACCAGAGCAACCCACATTAATGAAGTTAATTGAATCTAAGATCGATAATACTTAATTATTGTGATTTGACATGCACAGACAAATTGGTGGGATGGCTTCTCTCTCTCTCTCTCTCTCTGCGTGCAGCGAGGTTGGTTAAAGGGGCATGGCTGTCTGCAGTGAGTGCCTTGGGATTGGCGAAGCGTGCCATCGATCCCAAGAGGTGTCCGATAGACCTGGACGCCTGACAAATGGAGCTGTTCCTTCAACCGGCTACACGGCTTACCAGACGATGATATTTACAGTATCATCGGAATATGACGCGCTAGTTGCTTCACCACTGATGCAACATGTTGCTCGAAACACATACGGTACAATGAGTTGTGCTCAAACCACCATGATAGTCCTGTGGTAATCAAAAGCAACATTACAATTACTCTACTGGCAATATTGTACCAATATTTCAGATTTCTTGGCCAAAACTGAGTTAATGTAATACTGATAATGTGCTGTTATTACTTTGACAGAGAATATGACATAATTGGTAAAGTATAAGCATGTAAATCTAACTAAAATAGTCGCTGTCTGTCCTTTAATTTTTCTCAACAATCATTCATTGGATCGACTTCACACTTAGCAGCTGTGTTGCTGAGGACACGAGGAAGGGCAGTGAAGGTGTTTGGATGAGCAGCTCTCGAGAAAGCTGCAAGCAGCAATACTGGAAGCCAAGCGATCAGCCCGTTCCTGCAATACTTTTGTAAATTTTGAAACAAACCACTACGAGAATTGCAGTTTTGCAGTGTGAGGTGTCACCACGCCACTGTGATTACACTTCTACCAAAACAAACTGTCACAGCAAGTTTCAAGCCAACTATTTCTCCAGAGGGCAATATCACAGAATCCGTCCTTTCTCCTAGAAAGTGTGTTTCTGACTTCATTATCAATTACATTTGAAGGGAAACATATTTAGTTTGCTGATTACATCTGCAGTCTGCAGCAGGCGACATGAGTACAATGAGCGACGCGCCGAGCAGGTCGCATTGGGTCGACTGAGTGATCGTTAATTGAATGTAGGGATGGTAGATGGTCAAACAAACATTAGACTTTTCCCCAGGAGACCACTGTTCATGTCCTGTGTGGAACTAAAACTCAGCATTCACTTTTATAGTCATTTTAGGCCAAACCATGATCTTTTACTAAACCTAACAAGGTAGTCGGCTTGGGGCCCTTCTGTGTGGAGTTTACATGTTCTCCCCATGTTAGTGTATGTTTTCTTTGGGCTCTCGTTTCCTTCCCTTGTCCAAGGTTGAGTAAATTGTTGACTCTAATTGCCTGTAGGTGTGATTGTGAGGGTGAATGCTTGTTTGTCTCTGAGTGTCAGCCCTGTGATAGGCTGATGACCTGTCCAGGGTGAACCCCACCTTCGCCCACTGTCAGCTGGGAATGGCTCCAGCCTCTCTGCAACCCTGAATAGGATGAATATGTACGGATAATGTGT